>CM052707.1:100674690-100696665 GCA_028551405.1 Uromys caudimaculatus
TAATACTACCTGAGGACCCAGCTATACCACTCCTGGGCATATACCCAGAAGATGCTCCAACATGTAATAAAGACACATGTTCCACTATGTTCATAGCAGCCATATGTTTAGTAGCCAGAAGCAGGAAACAACCCAGATGTCCCTCATCAGAGGAATGGATACAGAAAATGTGGTAAATTTACACAATGGAGTACTACTCAGCTATTAAAAACAATGACTTTATGAAATTTGCAGGCAAATGGATGGAACTTGAAAATATCATCCTGAGCGAGGTAACTCAGTCACAAAAGAAGGAAAATGGTATGTACTCACTGATAAGCGGATATTAGCCCAAAAGTTCAGAATACCCAAGTTTCACTTAACAGTAACCGCTGGACTGAGAGTGAGGTCCCAGATGGAGGAGTTGGAGAAAGGACTGAAGGAGTTGAGGGAGTTCGAAGCCCCATGGAGGGAGCAACAGTGCCAATGGGCCTGACCCCCCCACAAGTCATCCTGAAGTTTGGACCACCAACCAAAGAATACACATCTATGGACTCATGGTTCGGACCACATATGAGGCTGAGGACGACCTCGATGGCCATCAGGGAGAGAGGAGAGGCCCTTGGGCCTGAGGGTGTTAGAGGCCCCAGTAAAGGGGAATGTCAAGGTGGGAAAAGGGGTTGGGTGGGCATGTGAGTGGGAGGTGGAATTCCCTCATAGAGGTAGGGATGGGGAAGGGATAGGGGGCTTCCCAAGAGGAGACCCAGAAAAGGGGAAACATTGGAAATGTAAATAAAGTATCAAAAATAAAATAAAATAAAATAAAATAAAATGTAAATAAAGTATCAAAAATAAAAAAAAAATTTCAGCACATTTAAAAGAAAAAAAACTCCCAATCACCACAGTTGGAGAAACCAAGATATTTCATGACAAAACCATATTTAAACAATATCTTTCTGCTAATCAAGCCCTACAGAGGATACTAGAAGGAAAACTCCAACACAAGGAGGGTAACTACACCCAAGAAAACACAAAAAATTAAACATTTCACAACATACCAAAAAGAAGAAAAACACACACATGTATTACCACTTTCAACAACAAAATAACAGGAATTAATAATCATTGGTCTTTAATAACCCTCAACATCAATTGACTCAATTCCCCAATAAAAACGACATAGGCTGACAGAGTGGATATACAAACAGGATCCATCATTTTGCTGCATACAAGAAACATACCTCAGAATCAAAAACAAACACTTCCTTAGAGTAAAGAGCTGGAAAAATTTTCTAAGCAAACAATTTCAAGCAGGAATCACCATTCTGATATCCAATAAAATAGACTTTTTCTTTCAACCAAAAGTAATCAAAAGTGATGAGGAAGGATTCTTTATACTCATCAAAGGAAAAAAATCCACCAAGATGGAGTCTCATTTCTGAATGTCTATGCTCTAAATATAAGGAAACCTATGTTCATAAACAAAACATTTCTAAAGCTAAAAACATACATTGAACCTCACACAGTAACAGTGGAGGACTTCGACATTCCAATCTCACCAATGGACAGGTCATTGAAACAGAAACTAAGCAGAGACACAGTGAAACTAACAGAGTTATTAACCAAATGCATTGAACAGATATGAACATAACATTTTACCCCAAAACAAACAAAAATACCTTCTCAGCTAGTCATGGTACCTTCTCCAAAACTGACCATGTAATTGTACACAAAACAAGTCTTAACAGATACAAGAAGATTGCAATAATTCCATGCATTCTATCAGAACACCACAGACTAAGGCTAGACTTCAATAACGGCAGAAACAACAGAAAGTCCACATACACAAAGAAACTGAACAACTCTCTACTCAATGATAACTTGGTCAGAGAAGCTATAAAGAAAAGAAATTAAAGACTTTATAGAATTTAATGAAAATGAAGACACATAATTCCCTAGGATATGGAACACAATGGAAGCAGTGCCAACAGGAAAATTCATAGTACTAAGTGCCTTCATAAAGAAATTGAAGAGATCCTATGCTAGCAACTTAACAGCATATCTCAAAACTCTAGAACAAATAGAGATAAACAACCCAAGAGCTGTGAAAGACAGGAAATACCAAAACTCAGGGTTGAAATCAATCAATTAAAAACAAAGAATGATACAAAAAATCAACAAAACCAAGAGCTGGGTGTTTGAGAAAATCAACAAGATAGATTAACCCTTAGCCAAACTAACTAAAGGGCATAGAGACAGTATCCAAATTAACAAAATCAGAAATTAAAATGAAGACAGAATAACAGATACTGAGGAAATTCTCTTTTTTCTTCTACACCTGATATTCTCTCTTTCATCCCCTGTATTCTGTTGGTGACGCTTGTATCTGTTGTTCCTGTTCTCTTCTCTAGGTTTTCTCAGTTTGTTTTTTATTTATTGCTTCTATTTCCACTTTCAGGTCTTGCACAGTTTTATTTACTCTCTTCACCTGTTCAATTGTATTTTCCTGTATGACTTTAAGGAATTTAATTGTTTCCTCTTTTAAGACCTCTATGTGTTCCTATATTTCTTTAAGGGACTTATTCATTTCCTTTTTAAAGACCTCTATCATTATTAGATTTAAGTTCATTTTCTTCTGATTTGGTTCTGTTAGGATATCCAGCACTTGTTATAGTGGGATAGGTGTGCTTTGGAGGTATCATACTGCCCTATTTGTTTTTGCTTTTGTATCTTTCCAAGCACCTTTAGCCATCTGAATGTTCTTGCTGTAGTAGGTATTAGGAGGGGTCTGGACCTTGATGGTCTTGATGTTTCAGACCTCTGATGTTTATTCTTGGGTTGTATGGACCTGGACCTGCAGTTCTC
This sequence comes from Uromys caudimaculatus, assembly GCA_028551405.1. Classification (NCBI taxonomy): domain Eukaryota; kingdom Metazoa; phylum Chordata; class Mammalia; order Rodentia; family Muridae; genus Uromys; species Uromys caudimaculatus. The sequence continues at coordinate 100,677,535 of CM052707.1, forward strand.
TATGGTACAGGAGCATCAGGTCTGATGAAAAGGGGAGGAGAGGTGGTAGGAGAATCAGGTCTCCCCGGGCTAATAGTCTGCTCTGGGCAGCATGGCTTGACCCTGAGGTCTCAGAGATCAGGGAAGATGGGTGGAGGAAGGCAAGCTTACCTGTATAGTTCAGGAGTCTGATATAGGTTTGAGGAGAGACAGCTGGAGAATGGTGTTCCCCTGGGATAGCAGGCGGGTCTTAACAGCTTGGCTTGACCAGGAGGGTTTAGAAAGCAGGGAAGATAAGTAGGGGGAGGGAAGCATACCTCTGTGGTTCAGTAGTCTGATGAAGGCTGAGAACAGGTGGTAGGAGAGTAGTGGTCCCTCTGGGATAGCAGGCTTCTCAGGGCAGCATGTCTTGGCCCAGAGAACTCAGCCAGCATGGAAGGTGGGTCAGGAAAGGGAAGCTTGCTGTGTGGTTCAGGAGTCTGATGGAGGTAGAGGAGAGGTAGTAGGAGAATCTATTCTTTTTCTTTTTTCTTTTTTTTTAAATTATGAACTATGGCTTCCATAGTCATACTGGACTGTTAATGGACTATTGACTGTTGTTTTGTGAATTTAAATGATCTTACACCAAGGATACTATACTTTAATAAAAAGAAGTTTTTGTTTGGTTGGTTATTTAGACAATCTATTTATAACTGCTAACATAACCAGTTATATTTAGTTGAAAAATATTATAGTTGTACAAATGCCACTACAGAAAATATATCAATTATTCAGACTTCATTATATGGTTGACACATTTTGACTTGAGGTTTCCAAGCTTGTCTTACTGTTATTTCTGATTTCAATATACTTTTTAGTACCAAATCCACATATCTTGCAATAAATTATTACAGTGTGAATTAATATAAAAATAAGAAAATTAAAGTCAGTTACAAATAAGTAAATTCAAACATCAGTGTTTGGTAGCTAATGTCACTCCAAAGTATATTACTTTTTGTGTTTATAGTAAATATGTTGCTCCTTCTTGGGCACATAGAAACAGAATGCATTGAAAACAGACTGAAGATTATCAGAAGGATTCGACTTCAAAATGACTATGCATGACCTCACTGTATTACAAAATATTTAATCAGAAGCATGAATGAAGATTAGTAGATATTAATTCATGTCTATGCATATACTGTATCTTGTCCAAAAACAGATATTTTTAAAATGTGTAAGGCAAATATACTTATCATACATAAAAACATCTCAGAATTCCATTTCCTTAATTCATGGCCTATTAAATCACCTTAAAAGTCATGTTCATATTTGATGAATTGTGTACTTAAAATTTTTTGCTGCAAGTTCATTCATTGCAGGCAAATTGCTACTAATATACTGTCTGAAGAGACATAAGGCATCGTGCACAATGAAGCCTAAGCAGATGATAATGTATTCTTGTGGAAAATTGGAATGAAGTACAGCCTCATTTCCTGCAAAATTTATGTATGTATGTATATATATATATATATATATATATATATATATATATATATATATATATAGACATATAGACATATAGACATATAGAGGTCACCATGAAATATTTACATATTTGTAAAATTTTGGTTTACTTTGAATATGTATTCTATTTCAATTTCTGTCAAAACATGAAAAGATGTACTCATTAGCTACTCCCATTTTCTTCTCACTTATTTCCTCTATCTAGTGATTTGACCTGATTTCTCATCACCATACTAAGATGTTAGCATAATGTAGCAGTGTCATTTTCACCAGAATCCTTTCTACTCTTTCATCAATTTTCTGGCAACTGATCATAAGCTGGATGTCTTAGTTAGCATTTTACTACGATGAACTGACATCATAACCAAGGCAACTATTATAAGGACAACATTTAATTGGGACTGGCTTACAGGTTCAGAGTTTCAGTCAATCATCCTCAAGGTGGGAGCATGGCAACATCCAGGCAGTCATGGTACAAGTAGAGCTGAGAGATCTATATCTTCATCTGAAAGTTACCTAGAGAAGACTGGTGCTCACTTAGTTAGGGAAAGTGTCTCATTGCCCACCCTCACAGTGGCACACTTTTACCAAGGCTACTCTTACTCCAAAAAGGCCACACTTCCAAATAGTGCCACTTACTAGGACAAGCATATTTAAACCATGACATTCCACTCCCTAGCCTCCATAGCATCTTGCAAACACATGAGTAGATTGTGACCATAACATACTAAAAAATACATTTAGTCCAATTTTCAACCTCCCCCCCATAGTCTATAACATTATCAACAATGTTAAAAGTCCAAAGTCTCTTCTGAGATTCATTCAATCACTTAGCTGTAATCCCTAAAGCAAGACAGTAAATCAACTGGACAAATTCGAATTCTGCATTTCCATGTCTGATGTCAACACAGTTTTCAGATCTCCACTCCTTTTCCATCTTTGCTAACTGCAATAAACTTCTTTAACCTGGTCTATTTTCACTCCCTGTTAGCAGCTTTCCTCAGAAGGTAACCTAGGATTCTGGCATCTTGAACATCTTGGGGTCTCCAAGGCAACTTCAGTGTTATAGCTTCTTGTTCTAATGCCTGTGATCCACACATAGTATTCTGGGCTTCAACAAATGGCTTGGGACACATCTCCAGCTCTGCTGTCTGTAGCACTCTAGGCTCTGATTGACTACACTTCACTGCTGCTGCTGTTCTTGGTGATCATCACATGGTACCGACATCTCTAATCACAGGGTTCTTCTGCTACACCTAGGCTTTACCAACAGCCTCTTGTAGGCAATTTTCATGATGTAAAGCCTCACATTTTTTGCATGACCCTTTAAGTCCTGAACTACCAAGTTCAACTGACACTGCACCTTCACTAACAGACTTCCTGGCCTCTCACAGTACCATGTCTCTGCTGCTCTCCATGACTCCTTCATACAGTCAAAACCAGTACCATTGGATGATTGTTACACATTAGCAAGTCCACCTGGGCTATCTCTGGAACACAGCTGCTTTGTGCTCTCAGAAAACATGGCAAATTTCACCTCAGTGATGTTGTTCTCTTTGTAATTGCTGCTAATTTCTTAGCGCCAGATAACTAGCATCAATTATCCCAGTAGTCCCTTCTATTCTTGACTCTAAATTGAGAGCTATATAGCCAAAGCTGCCGAGTCCTGCTGCTTTCTGGAGCGGAATCATGACCCCCACGTTATGTTACATCATTACCACCTTTCTGTTTTCTAACTACTTCAGTGTGTAAGCTTCACTGTCTTGGAACTTGCTCTGTAGATTGATCATGAACTCAGAGATCTGCACAAATCTGTTTCCTGAATTCTGGGATCAAAGTTGTGTGTACCATCACAATAAAACTTGAGCTTTTCTATACATCAAACTTGTTCTATATAAGGCTGGTCTTGAACTCAGATATTTTCTTACCTCTGTATCCTCGGATTAAATGTGTGTACCACCATGCTTGGAACTAAGCTTAGCTGGGTGAGACCACTCCCTTAAGCTGTTTATATCCTTGAACATAGGATTCAGCTCTATTTCACTGCCTCATGTCCCTTTATCACTTGGACCATAAGTTTTATACTTTTCCTTTCTCAATGTGCTCTTTTTCATTAACACACTCTTCATAAGACTAATCCAGAGAACAAACACTACTCGGCTTTTTAAAGATTTCCTCTATCAATGCAATTAATATAAACCTCTTTACCTTAGCCTCAGGTAGACCCTTGAGATAAGGGCAAAATTCAGCCACATTCTTAACCAGAATACCACAAAACAGTCTCAAGGCCATATACTAAAATTCTTTTCCATGAAACCACTTGGGCAGGTCTGCAAAGTTCAAATCACTTTCAACAATAAAGTCTTCTATATTCCTACTAGGATAGCCCACTATGTTCCACTTAAAGCATTCCACTGCTTTCCAAATCCAAAGTCACAAAATACACATTCTTCCAAAACAAAACAAAAGCATGGTCTGGCCCATCAGAGCATTACCCCACTCTCAGTACTAACTTTTGTCTAAGTTAGGGATTTACTGCTATGAGTAGACACCATGACCAAGGCAATTCTTATCAGGACAACATTTTTTTAAAAAAATTATTATTCTTTAATCTTTTTTTTTTTTCTTTTTTTTTTTTTTTTTTTTTTTTGCACTCCAGTCATTATCTCCCTCCTGGCCCACCTTCTGATACTTCCTCATTCCACTCATCCTCACCCATCCCCAAGGGGATGACCCCACACCACACAAACCCTATCATCAAACCTCCCCACTCCCTGTGGCCTCAAGTCTATCAAAGGTTAGGTGATTTTTTTTCTTACTGAGGCCAGACATGGCAGTCCTCTGCTGTATATGTGCTGGTGGCCTCATATCAGCTAGAATATGCTGCCTGGTTGGTGGCTTAGTGTTTGAGAGATCTCAGGTGTCCAGGTTAGTTGAGACTGCTGGTCTTCCTGTGGGGTTGCCCTCCTCCTCAGCCTCTTCCAACCTTTCACTAATTCAAACACAGGGTTCCCCGGCTTCTGTGTAAGTACCTGCATCTCTCGGTCACCTGTTTATTGGACCTCTCAGAGGGCAACCATGCTAGGCTCCTGCCTGTAAGCGCACCATCACATCAGTAATAGTGGCAAGCCTTGGAGCCTCTTCTTGAGATGGATCCAAATTTGGGCTGGTCATTGTAACTCCTTTCCCTCAGTCTCTTCTCCACGTTAGTCGCTGCAGTTCTTTTAGATAGGGAAAATTCTGGGTCAGGGTTTTTGACTCTTGGATGGAAACCCCATCCCTCCACTTGATGCCCTGTCTTTCTACTGGAGGCAGACTTTACAACTTCTCTCTTCCCACTTTGGGCATTTCCGCCATGGTCCCTCCCTCAGAGTCCTGCTTGTCTTTCACCCCCCACGTCTCTGGTACATACTAGAGGGTCCCTCCCCTCTAGTTACCTAGGTGGTCCCACCTCCCTAGGTAGCCTGTTTCCATTCTTTCTGCTGGCCCTCAAGGAATCACTCCTGTCACTACCCCAATACCTGATCATGATCCCCATTTCCCCTTCTATCCCTTCTCCCACCCAGAGCCCTCCCTTCCTCTGCCCCCATGATTGCTGTCTTCACCCTCCCATGAGGGATCGAGGCATCCTCATTTGAGCCCTTCAGCTGATTAACCTTCTTGAGTTTTGTGGATTGTATCCTGAGTATTCTGTAATTTTTTGGCTAATATCCACTTATTAGTGAGTACATCCCATACATGTCCTTTGGGGTCGGAGTTAGCTTACTCATCCATATTTTCTAGTTCCAACCATTTGCCTGCAAAACTCATGATGTCCTCATTAATAGCTGAATAGAATTCTGTTGTGTAAATGAACCACATTTTCTGGATCCATTCTTTCAATGGGGGACAACTGGGTTGTTTCCAGATTCTGGCTATCACAAATAAGACCACTATAAACATAGTGGAACACAGGCCCCTGTGGCATGGTGGGGCATCTTTTGGGCATATTCCCAAGAGTGGTGTACTGGCTGGTTTTGTGTGTCAACTTGACACAGGCTGGAGCAATCACAAAGAAAGGAGCTTCAGTTGAGGAAATGCCTCCATGAGATGCAGCTGTAAGGTATTTTCTCAATTAGTAATCAAGGGGGAGGACCCATTGTGAGTGGTGCCATCCCTGGGCTGGTAGTCTTGGGTTCTATAAGAAAGCAAGCTGAGCATGCCAGGGGAAGCAAACTAGTAAGTAACATCCCTCCATGACCTCTGCATCAGTTCCTTCTTCCTGACCTGCTTGAGTTCCAGTCCTGACTGCCTTTGATGATGAACAGCAATGTGGAAGTGTAAGCTGAATAAACCCTCTCTTCCCCAACTTGCTTCTTCATTATGTGTTGGTGCAGGAATAGAAACCCTGACTAAGACAAATTAGTACCAGCATAGTGGGATATTCCTGTGATAACCTGACCATGTTTTGGGGAGGACTGTAGAAGGATTTTGGAACTTTGGGCTAGAAGATCCATTTGGTGTTAAGAGCTCTGTGGGATGTTGTGTAAGAGCTTGGAAGATAATGTTGAGAACAGTGCAGAAGATGGAGGTCTGGCTTGTGAAATTCAGAAGGAAGATTAAAGACTCTTATCAGGGCCGTTGCTATTTTGATTATGAAGATTCTGTGGTTTTGGTTAGCTGGGGCTGAAGAATCAGCTGTATTTAACAAGATACCAGAACTACTAAATCAAAAACTGCATCACTGGGACTATTGATGCTGGTTAACTAGAGCTAAGAAATTAGCAGTGATTAAGAAGAGATCAGCGTCATTGAGGTGATATGTTCTGGGAAGTGTTTTCTGAGAGCACATAAGCTGTGTTCCAGAGATAGCCAAGGTTGTACCTTGTGCTGTTGCTGGACTTGATAATGCGTAAGTCACTCAGGTGGTACTGGCTTTGAAGGCATAAAGGGGTCATGAAGAGTAAGTGAGACTTGGCACTGTGAGAGGCTGCAGAAGGGCATTGGTGAAGGTGCAGCCTCAGTTGCAATTGATGGCCCAGGACTGAAGGGGTCATTTAAAGGAATTGAGGCATGGCACAATGAAGAGAGCCTATGAGAGACTATCGGTGAAACCTAGTTACAGTGGAAGACAACAGTGTTTTGGAGATGCCAATACCATGAGATGACCACCAAGAACAGCAGCAGCAGTGGAGTATAGGCATCTGGAGCCTAGAAGAGAAGGTGTGTGCTACAAAGGGCAGAGCTGGAGAAGTGACCCAAGCCTGAGGAGGAGCCCAGATGATCATGAGTGGATCCCAGACATTGGACAGTTGGAGTTTGATTTTGCTTTTTATTGTAACTATGCCCTGATATTTTTCCCTCTTAAAGGAAGAAAGTATTTTAGTGGAGCCCACAGTTAAGAGACTTTTAATTGTAATAATATTTTGGATTTTAAAAGCTGTTGGATATTTTAAAGGGATTGAAATTTTAATATGTAAAAATTTGCAAAGACTGTGGGACTTTTAAAGTTATTTAGATCTTGAGGATGAATAAGAAAGTAAGGGTTGAGGTTTAATAGTGATGTGTTTGCATGTCAATTTGACAAGGAGTCAATTTTACTGGCTAGTTTTGTGTGTCGACTTGACTTAGGCTGGAGTAATCACAGAGAAAGGAGCTTTAAGTTGAGGACATGCCTTTGTGAGATCCAGTTGTAAGGTATTTTCTCAATTAGTGATCAAGGGGGGAAGACTCATTGTGGGTGTTGCCATCCCTGGGTTGCTAGTATTGGTTTCTATAAGAAAGCAAGTTTAGCAAGCCAGGGGAAGCAAGCCAGTAAGTAACATCCCTCCATGGTCTCTCCATCAGCTCCTGCTTCCTGACCTTCTTGAGTTCCAGTTCTGACTTCCTCTAGTGATGAACAGCAATGTGGAAGTGTAAGCTGAATAAACCCTTTCCTCCCCAACTTGCTTCTTTGTCATGATATGTTGGTGCAGGAATAGAAACCCTGACTAAGACAAGTGCTATATCTGGTTCTTTAGGTAGAACTATTTCCAATTTTCTGAGGTGCCGTACTCTCTCACGCTGGGAGAAACACTAGCGCGGGCAGGGTCCCCTGGCTGGGCCCACTCGCCCTAGGCTTCAAGGATCACTGCAGTGGCTCCCCTACTTGTTGCGGTGTAGCATCCGCGGGGCCCAACGTCACGGGGGTGAGACGCCGGGATGGAGCAGTCCCAGCCCCAATGCAGGGGCATCCAACGACTCGTGCCCAAGCTGCTGCCACCACAGTGCACCGCCAAAGCTGCAGCAAGCTGCTTGGCCACGGTACAGGGAGGGGGTGCGGATAGAGACTAGCCACGAGTATTCTCGCCCCATGCCAAGTCTTGACCATAGCACACTTCCCGCAGTGCCCGGTGCCCGCTGCCATTAAGAGCGCTCCGCTTGCTGTAGAGCGGGTCTCCTCGAGAGCCCAAGTGTCACAGCCCCTTAGACAGAGTTCTCCGACGCCCAAATAGTTTTCTCTTTATTCATTCTGGATGGCAGGCAGCGCTCATGGGGCAGGTGGGTGGAGAAGGAGGGGAGAGAGAGAGCTACTCGGGTCAAGATGCTCTATTTATAGTTCTGAGAGGAGGAGACAGGGGCTTGGTAGTCGATACTTTCCATTGGCCAGCTTGGGGACCCTATTGGTGCCTCATTTGCTTTGCCCGGAACTCAGGGTTGCTTTCTACGTGACACAAGTCTCACACACCAGGCCTCTCTCTATACAGGGGTTGTGAGAGCTATGGGAATCTCCCAGGAGCATTGGCCAGAAGCATAAATTCTGGTCCCTTGTGTAGGTTCCACTGTTTGTGGAATTTTCCACCGGGTCTCCCAGGGCTTCCAGCCTATGCTCAATGGGATGTTAGATTGCCTGACATAGATCACTACCCTACACTGAGTAACCTCCAGATTGATTTCCAGAGTGGTTGGTTGTATCAGTTTGCAATCCTACCAGCAATGGAGGAGTGTTCTTTCTCCACATCCTTGCCAACATGTGCTGTCGCCTGGAGTTTTGGTCTTAGCCATTCTGATTGGTGTAAGGTGGCATCTCAGGGTCAATTTTATTTGCATTTCCCTGATCACTAAGAACTTTCAACATTTCCTTAGGTGCTTTTCAGCCTTTTGAGATTCCTCTGTTCTGAATTCTCTGTTTAGTTCTATACCCTATGTTTTGATTGAGTTGTTTGGTTTTCTGGAGGTTAGCTTCTTGAGTTCTTTATGTATTTTGGATATTATTCCTCTATTGGATGTGGGGTTAGTGAAGATTGTTTTCCCAATATGTAGGTTGTAGATTTGTCCTATTGACTGTGTTCTTTGCCTTAAAGAAGCTTCTGAATTTCATGACGTCCCATTTATCAATTGTTGAACTTAGATCCTGAGCTGTGGGAGCTCTGTTTAGGAAATCCCCTTCCTCGCCCTCCCACCCCCAGCCAGTGAATTCAAGGCTCTTTCCCACTTTCTTCTCAATTACATTGAGTGTATCTGGTTTTATGTTGAGGTCCTTGATCCACTTGGACCTGAGCTTTGTGCAAGGTGATAAATATGGACCTATTTTCATTTTTCTACATAACAACCAACCAGTTAGACCAGCACCATTTATTGAAAATGGTTTTTTTTCCAAATTGTATATTTTTGGCATCTTGATCAAAGATCAAGTGTCCATAAGTGTGTGGTTTTATTTCTGGACCTTCAATTCTATTTTTTAATCAACATGTCTCTCTCTGTGTACCAATACCATGCTGTTTTTATCACTATTGTTCTGTAGTATAGCTTGAGGTCAGGGATGGTGATTCCCCCAGAAGTTCTTTTATTGATTGTTTTTGCTATCCTGAGTTTTTTATTTTTTCATACAAAGTTAAAAATTGCTCTTTTCATGTCTTTGAAGAATTGTGTTAGAATTTAATGGAGATTGCATTGAATCTGTAGATTGATTTTGGTAGGTTGGCCACTTTTACTATGTTAAGTCTACCAATCTAAGAGCATAGGAGATCTCTCCATTTTTCTGAGGCCTTCTTCAATTTTTTTCTTAAGAGAATTGAAGTTTGTGTCATACAGATCTTTCACCTGTTTGGGTAGACTTACCCCCTAGATATTTTGTATTATTTGTGACTATTTTTAAGGGTGTCGTTTCCCTAATTTCTTTCTCAGACAATTTATCATTTCTAAAAAGAAAGACTACTTATTGTTTATTAGCTAAAGAAGTTCTCTGGTAGAATTTTTGGGGTTGCTTATATATACTATCATATCATCTGCAAATAGGGACAACTTGACTTCTTTGACAATTTGTATCCCCTTGGTGACTAATTGTAGTCATATTGCTCTAACCAGAACTTCTGAGTACTATATTGAATAAATACAGGGAGAGTGAGCATCCTTGTCTTATACCTGATTTTAGTGGGGTTGCTTCAAGTAACTCTCCATTTAATTTGATATTGGCTGTTGGTTAATTGTATATTGCTTTTATTAAGTTTAGGTATTGGCTTTGAATTCCCAATCTCTCCAATACTCCTACCATGAAGGGGTATTGTATTTTGTCAAGTGCTTTTTAAGCATCTAATGAGATGATCATGTGATTATTGTCTTTGAGATTGTTTATATAGTAGATTATGTTAATGGATTTTCATATATTGAACCAACTTTGCATCCCAGGGATGATGCCTACTTGATTGTGGTGAATGATTGTTTTGATGTGTTCTTGGATTCTGTTTTCAAAATTTTTATTGAGTATATTTGCATCAATATTCATAAGTGAAATTCGTCTGAAGTTTTCATTTTTTGTTGGGTCCTTGTGTGATTTAGGTATTTTGGCTTCATAGAATGAGTTATGTAATGTTCCTTCTGTTCTATTTTATGGAATAATTTGAGGAATGTTGGTATTAAGTCTTCTTTGAAGTTCTAGTAGAATTCTGTACTAAAGCTGTCTGGTACTGGGCTTTTATTTGGTTAGGAGGTTTTAAATGACTTCTTCTATTTCCTTAGGTGATATGGGACTGTTTAGATTGTTTAGCTGCTCTTGATTTAACTTTGGTATTCAGTATCTGTTTAGATAATCCTCCATTTCATCTAGATTTTCCAGTTTTGTTGAGTATAGGCTTTTGTCATAGGATATAATGATTTTTTTAATTTCCTCAGCTTCTGTTATGTCTCACTTTTCATTTCTGATTTTGTTAATTTGGATACTATCTCTGTGCCCTTAATTAGTTTGGCTAGGGGTTTATCTATCTTGTTGATTTTCTCAAAGAACCAGTGTTTTGTTTTGTTGATTCTTTGTATTATTCTCTTTGTTTCTATTTGGGTGATTTCTGCCCTGAATTTAACTATGGCAGTCTACTCCTCTTGGATGTGTTTGCCAGATTGTTTTTGTTCTAGGGCTGTCATGTGTGCTGTTAAGTTGCTAGTGTAGGATCTCTCCAATAGTTTTTACCAGGGTACGTATTGGTATGAATTTTCCTCTTTAGCACTGCTTTCATTGTGTCCCATAAGTTTTGGTATGCAGTGTCATTATTTTCAGTGAATTTCAGGAAGTCTTAATTTTTCTTTATTTTTTCCCTAACCAAATTATCATTGAATAGAGAGTTGTTTAGTTTCCACAGGTATGTGTGTCTTCTGTTGTTATTGAAATCTAGCCTCAGTACATGGCGATCGGATATGATGCATGGGATTATTTCAATCATGGACAACAATTAATTGGGGCTGGCTTACAGGTTCAGAGGTTGAGTTACTGTGGGAGCATGGCAACATCCAGGTATAGTATAGGAGGAGCTGAGAGTTCTACATATTCATCTGAAGGTGGCTAGGAGAAGACTGGATCTCGAGTGGTTAGGGGGAGGTCTCATTGCCCACGCCCACAGTGATATATTTCCTCCTCCAAAGCCACAGCTACTCCGAAAAGGCCACACCTCCAAATAGTGCCATTTTCTGGGCCAAGCATATTAAAAACACCCTGGACATTTGTTGTGTATCTTTATTTCCCCATGTTGAGTTAAGATTTGGGTACATGCTCCATTTCTCCATGTCAGGTCTTTAATTTAGGTACACCCTACAGTGATAGAAGTATCTGCATGATACAAAATGCATGTTATTTCATCTAAAAAGAATTACATATGGTTATTTATCTCTAAATTTACCAACGAACATGAAACAAACTATCTGTGTAGATGTGCTATCACTGTTGATCTATGTCTGTCTAAGGAAGAGCCCTCAGTGGGCATAGTCTCATAGAATATGTATGTATGAATATATCCATCAAAATTAAGCAAATGTATAATGGGATCATTGATTGAGTAGGTTAAAATCATTTGAAAATATCTGATATCAAAAGATGTAAATATTTGCTTTCGGTCTTTGCAAAATGTTAAGCATACAAAATGGAAGTAAAGATGGATATATTTCTAATTCTGACATTACTGCAACAAAATTGAAGGCATGTGTCACAAGCAACACTATCACTCTGTAACCTGAGGAGGAAATCCAAAATCACAGATTTCAAAGGCATTACCTCTCTAACAGAATCATGACTGAAATTCTCTAATTCCCTAGTTTTTTGCCATGTTGCTTTCAGCAACCTTTCTTGTAGAGACCTGGAAGTGTATGTGTTCAGAGCCTGAGGAATTACAGGCAACACAGGGAACAATAAACCAATTGCAACTATCAACTATGAAACACAAAACTCTGAAACAAAATCTCTTTTCCCACTTGAAAGCACAAAAGGAGTGAAAAAGAAAACAAAATTAAAGAGAAGATCTTGAAAAAGACAATACAGCGCTTATTGATTAGAAATATATATAATAATCCTCAAATTCACACTTAATCTAAGACATATGTATATTTAAAAAGAATGTGTCAATACAAAGCACTTATTTCAAATTATTTTCTATGTCAAAAATAATGTTTTCCCATCTATTGATCTTCTCAGAGGATACAAATTATAAAAGGGGAGGACAGACAAAATGCACCAAATGGACCCCAGTCCCATCGTGGTGTAGATGATATTTAGTTTCCCACATGCAATTGTCCAGATGAGGGTTGACATCTGTAGAAACCAGAGACTAAAAAGCCAGCATATTAATAGATGTTTCTCCCAAGATCTAAGTCTTAGGGTGTTAAGCCCCACGTTGTGCATACACAGTTCAAGTGTGTGTCCATGTCCGTGTGTGTGTGTGTGTGTGTGTGTGTGTGTGTGTGTGTGTGTGTGTTTGTGTGTGTTTGTGTGTATTTATGATGTTATTATGTTGCCTTGATGGCTGAATATGTCACTCTAATCAGCCTGAGATATTTCTAAGGATTCTTTCCTCTATCCTTTGAGAGTTCCAATGCATATTATATTTCAGGCCATGCCTATGCGGCACCATGCTCAGTGAAAAACGGTTATTGTGTAAGGTAACATATTTTCTTCTCCAGCTAGAATCAAACATATTTCCTCCAAGTGTGCAAGATCCCAGGGTTGGTCTCTCTTTTGTTTTTGGACACTAGAATTAACCAAGAAACTGTTCATGCAGGAACTCTTGAAGACAATGCACACATATTATATCAGAAGAAGTCATTGTTGGAAAAAGATGAACAGAAAATAAAAGACCAGGCATTGGTAAGTTAAGTTAAAGGCACACCAGGTTCCATAAACCTTAATACTATTTTTATTATGTTTACCTTTTACTTTCCTATTGGTTTCAGCACTCAGAGACAATTTTGTATATGATACATGCATGTCTACATACAAATATTTTGCCCATCCTATACTTCAGACCCTTTTTGTCTCATTCTTGTGTAACCAAGGTGAACTTATCACTTCAGAGCCATAACTTCAACATAGAAACCATGTTACTAATTTCATCTTAATTTTGATCCTCTTTGATTTTCTATTTTATCCATTTTGGAAAACTGAATCAATATATCCCCAATGTCCTCCTTACAATTTAGCACTACTCCTTTCCTTTTTTACATGAGTGTATCAGAGAACTACTCCTATTTTGCCAAAGAATATAGTATCTTCTGAGGATCATTATGTTCCATTCATGAAATTACTGAACAAATATATCACAAGCAGGTATTATTTCATAGCCCAAAACACAATTTTAAGGTTGGGAAAATACTTTGTGTTATGGTAGAGCTATTGTTGTATTTTCATGTTAATTTGCTAACCATGAAAACCTTACAATATAAATTGCAAACTACCTTTGAGGCAATGCATTTTTATGAGAGTATCAATATATTTTATTACATTATTGTGTCTCATGTCCATGAAATGCAAGATGTCAACACAGGAAATATAGCAATCGATAATTTGTTTACATGGGCACATTGCTGACAACACTGTCTTCTCTTTACATTTTCTTTAAATTGTGACTATGCTGTAAGAACATCCCTGTTGTATTTTCAAGTCACTTCCATTGTTATCATGCACTGACACCATGTGTGTAGTGAGTAGCTTCAATATATCTGTTCTAAAGAGATGTGTTAAGTCAAATTTAAAGTTATTTGCCACATTATGCAAGAAAAGAAATGCTTACTACATCAATCATAAGTTTTTATTTGTCCTGTGTTAAGAATCTAGACTTATTTGTAATTGTGTGCATGAGTGTATGTGTGAGTGGTGAGTGGTGAGTGGTGAATGAATGTGTGTGTGTGTGTGTGTGTGTGTGTGTGTGTGTGTGTGCACGAGTGTATATGTTATCATGAGTACACAGATCTTTAAAGGGCAGAGGATCATGATCCTTTGAATTAAAATGTGAGATGGCTCTGAGATGACTTAAGCATGTGCTAGAAACAACTCATCAGGTTGTCTGTAACAGCACAATGAACACTTAAATGGTCAACTATCTCTTCAGTGCCATACCCAAGGGTTTTTTGTTGTTGTTGTTTCTTTCTTTTTTAATTAATTCTATTATTTACTTTCATTCTAGCCATTGCCACCCACAATCCCATCTCCAGTTCCTCAGCCCAATCTGCTTCCCTCTTGCCTCTAAGAGGGTGCATCCTCTATGTATCCCCATTCCCTGGGGATTTGGTGCAAGGGATTTATTTATGTTTAAATAACCCATAATATTTGAACAAAATGGCTGACTATAGAGAAGATCTTCACTATGACAACACTGGTTGGTATCACAAAGTGTAACAGGTAAATCTTACAAGATCCCCTAAATGAATAGGTAGCTGCAAATAAGGACTGTTGAAAAAAAAAAAAAAAAAAGGTGTCCTTATTCATCACACTGCCTCCAAACATCATTTTCGATGTTTTATCTGTTTTTTTCTGTTTGACAAGAGTGAGATGATGTCTTAGTGTTACTGTGATGGAAAAACATGCCAAAAAGCAACTTGCATAGGAAAGGAATGTTATCCTCTTGACTATCCTGAATTCCTTGAAGGGAGCCAAGGCAGAAGCTCAAAGCAGGTGTTATGTCAATTGAAAATTTTTCTCCATGAGTTAGAGCCAATGAAGTCATGGAAGATTGTAGGGCACTTTCTTAACTAATATTAGATGGGGACAGCCCAGCCAATTACAGTTAGTGCAACCATTAGGCTGCTAGTCCTAGGTCATATAAGAATGCAGGCTTAGGACTCTCCGTGGAGGAGATTAGTAAGAAACACTCCTCCATGGCCTCTACCTCAGCTTTTGCCTCCAGTTTTCTGGCCTGCTTGAGTTCCAGCTCTTATTTCTTTGATGAGAGAACTGTGATTTGAAAATCTAAGCAGACAAACTTTGGTACAAAGTTTGCTTCCTATTCTTCTGGCAGAAGTAACCACATTGTTCTAGGGAGTATGTGAGAAAATACTTTGTAGCATTGAGCTGGAAAAGCTATGCTGAGTGATAAGAAGTCAGTGGGATGTGAGGCTAGGAGTTGTGCAGGTGATGGAGGCATTGCTCGTTAAGTTCAGATGGAAGTTGAAAGGCTCCACAAGGGCTGTTTTCTATTTCAAATAAAATAATCTCAGGTTCTGGTCAGCTAAGAATGAATTAAAATACATGATTAACAAGAAATATATATACCGGAGACCAAATGGCCTTGTTTGAATCTAAGGCCTTGCTCTTAATCAGCTAGCCAGAGTGTCCCAGACTTGGCTTAATTAGCAAGTCAAAGTGTTCCAGGCTCCACAGCAGGTATTCCTTTGATTCTTTCCCATTCCCACTGCCTCCAGCAAGCGATTAAGACATCCTGTTTGAAGTGGTCTGCAGCTTCAAGACAACAATGACTGTCATCCTGATTTATAGTTATGTGTGACATCTGGAATCCCCCTTCCTCTGCCCTAAAGTGTTTATATATACACGTAGCAAAAAAGCCATTTTGGGGGCTTGGTCAGAACACTGTCTTGCCCTCAACGCATTCTTTGTCTCCTGCCTCTTTCCACTGCCGGCAGTTTCTCTCCTCGGGTGCAGACCCGTGGTCAATAGCCTCCTGGGAGGGCCCCCCCCGGGAAGGAAGGAACAGTTAACTCTTTGCAGTTGGCGACCAGACACAGGGCTGAGGAATGAGATCGTGCACACTGCCAGACATCACATCACATGAAAACCTGGCCCAGGTGTCCTATTGAGGATCATATAGAGAGAAGACATTCTCGGAGTGACTCAACCGAGAAGCGGACTCCTGGAGAAGAGGTGAGTGACACATGAAAGAGACAGATGCTTTCTCTGGAGAAAAGGAAAAAATAGGAAAGCTTATTCATGGAAACATTTCCTCCAGGACAAGGAATGCTCTGGTGATAGAGGCTTATCTGTGAGAAAACTATGAATCAGTATCATAGATCGATGGGTCTATATGAAAACTGACTGGAAGTAATATAGACTCATAGTAAAATATGTTTATGTAGAGTAGAGTCTTTGCGAATTTTAGTAACAAAGATGAACAAAAATAGATCCTCCACTGTGAATAGGTGAAAGTGTATAAGTTAAGAGAAAACAGAGATATTTTATTATGTGAGAATTGTATAGAGTGAGATAAAGTTAAATATTGCGTTAGGGTAAGATATAGAGTAAAAAAAAAAAAAGAGTTGAGTTAAAGTTATATAAAATAGTACAGAATCATGGGACAAACGTTAAGTGACCATGAAGCCTTTTTACAGAGAATTAAAGAGTCTCTCAAGACTAGGGGAACTAAGGTAATAATTGTGTAAATATTTTTGTGAAAGCAGTAAATAAACCTTATTGAAGGACAAGGTAATGGTAAAATGTGTTCTGTGCATGTGTTTCCAAATAATGGTAAAATGTGTTTTATGAAGGTATTTAGAGTTAAAATCTAGGGAAGTAAAGATAATTCTCATATGTGCCTCTAGTCTTTGGACCCGGACTAGAGATGGTTTATACCCTAACTATGAGAAAATGGATTCAAGAAAAGCAAACCTCCCCAACTATCAGGGGAAGAAAAATGAAGGTAAGCTGTTTCAGAGCTCTCCTAGGGAAAGGAGGAAAATAGGAGACGTCCTACTTCCTTTCTGGCCCCTATGGGACAAATGCTTAGTTTTAGTTTTTCATCTTTTAGGTAGGATGTCTTGAGTCCCTTTGGGACATCTAATTCTCTTTCCTCTCTATTGTATGTTCTTGGTGCACCAATCTGTCCATGTGTCAAAACTGACTGTTTTATGATGTCTATGTCGTATGAATGGAAGCTGTCCTGTGTTTTATGTTGAAAAGAAAAGAAAAATTGGTTAAAACTCTATTCTCACTAGCTATTTACCTCTCAATTTAGTTTGACTTGTTTTAAAAAGCAGTCTTAATTGACCCTTGTAGTCAAGCACAGCAGGAGAAGAGCTGCCAGAGGCTTAATTGTATGCAAAGCCACTCTTAAAGGGGCTGCAGCTTTTCAGCTTCTATGGTAAGGGAGCTGATGGCTGTTTCTCCTAGAAAATTTCTCTGATTGTTGGATTCAACAAATAACAAGGTGTTCCTCTCTTAAAATTACCATTAGAAAAGGTTAAATTTTGTCTGGTCTAAATAAGTAAATGTGTGATTACTTCATTTTTGCTTCTGATTGGTTTTTAAAATATAAAAACATTCTACATGCCTTGATTATTGAGTATTGGCTTATAAATTATTGGGTATGATTAAAAATATGTAACTTTGACAAAAGGTGGGATTTAAAACTGATAACTTAGGGCTTGAGTCATTCTAGACAACAGAAAACTCGACTTGAGCCAACCCAGGGAACAAGTTTTTAAAGGTATGTTTAAAATTGGGTAATATTTTATATAATTCTTATCCTAGAAATCAGAACAATATCTCTTTAAGGTATTGAAAGTTGTACGGTCAAGCACTCAGATATAAGAACTGACCGCCAAACTTTGTAACGTGATAGTAATACTCTTGGTATTGATTTTATTGTTTAAAACTGAGTTTGTTTTCCAAAGTTATAATTGTGCTTTAATGTTACAAGAAAACTTAAAAAATTATAGCTAAACTGCCAATGTTCCATTGACTACAGCTTACAGCTCTGTCACAGCCTCAAAAGAAAAACAGCAGATAGAATCTTTTGAGATTCTCCAGCAAGAGTTCCCTTTGCTATTCAATTGGCTTATGAAAATGCTAATGCAACCTGCTGCCATTAGGCCATGCAGGATAGAAAAACTTAGCTAGATATATCCAACTTTGTACAGAAATCAGACCCTTATACGATCAGGGTCTGCCTATGGCTTGCTGCCTTATAAGGGGCCACTGTGCAAACAATGCTTCTACAGAAATGAAGGAATAAAAAAGGTTTAATATGGAGGTTTGGGTCATTTTAAAAACGATTGCTCCAAGAACAGAGGCTGGAGCAGACAATCAAGTTGAGCCCCCAGGAATCTGTTCTTGGGGCAGGCTTCAGGAAATAGGCCCAATTAAGAAACATTTGCATTTGAGTTAATGCAAACCTCAGAACAACCTGCAGAAGCTAGTGTGAAATTCCTTACAGAAGTGCTTGCTCTTTCCTCAAGAAAGAGGGGTCAGCCTCAGATCCCAAGGCACTCACAGCAGGCTGCTTATCTAGGTGTCATAAAGAATTTTGGCTGCCTTTTTTTAACAAAAGACTTGCTTAGTTTCCCTGATGTGTACTGAGCTCAATTACTAATAAGAAACCTAACCTTAAATTAATTATTGCAGAAAGTTTTAAAGGATTAATAGACATTGGAGCTGATGTACTCACTCATCTCCAAGAGATTGGTTATTACATTAATCCAAAACAAAGCTCAAAATTAAGATTTATAGAAGGTTAATAAGGCTATGGAACTCATGTAGGCATTAGAGCCCAGATACCTCAGTTGATAGAGCATGGGGCTTGTCCTGAATGTCCTCAGTTTCTACCTGTACCACATAATGGTGTTTTTCCTCAAGGACTTATACCTAACCAATTATACCAAATGGATGTTATTGGAACATGTACATGTAACTAATGACACCCTTTCAGGCTTTCTAGTTACAACTGCTTTGACAGGAGAATCAACTAAAATTATAATCAGTCATTGCCTACATTGTTTTTATATGCTTGGTGTTCCCAATCAGATTAAAGCAGATAATAGAACTGGCCATTGCAGTCAGGCGTTTTAGATGTTTTGTTACCAATTTTATATTAGTCATATTACTAAAATTCCTTATTTTTCTTAAGGACAAGGTATTGTAGAACAGGCCCATGGAACGTTAAAACAATATCTTTTATATATAAAAACAAAAAAAGGGGGAATCATATC
>CM052707.1:100697165-100749154 GCA_028551405.1 Uromys caudimaculatus
GCGGAGTCAGTGAGCTCTGTGGACGCGTTGCCCCTGCTAGGGGCTTTTCTGCGTGCCTGATGAGCTGTGGGGCATGTCTTTGGCCCACTCCTGGCTCTTGCGATCCCGGCGCTGATTAGCTGTGGAGCCCTGTGGCCCAAGCTGAGGTTTCTCTCCATAGATAATTTTAATACACACCTTTTTGATGACTGTTTTAAAACTCCACATTAATGATCCATCTGAATGGCAAGCTTTTTGACTCTTTAAGTCTCCAGTCCTTCTGCTAGCAGTGAGAATAAATTCCTTTAGTCTGAAATTAAATGGACCCTAAGTCATTAATCTTTCCAAGTGGGTACAAAAGTTACAACATTTTGAGGTCCCAACAAGATCCCTGGGAGATCAGGATATGTGTGTGGCCTTAGACAGATTCCTACTGACAGAGGTCCATAAAACAGCATAGACCCTGGAAGACTTGGAAATAAGAGGAGTACAAATGTGAAAGGCCCTGCCTAGGGAGTCCCTACAAAATTGCCCCAGGAAGACATAGAAGACCGAGCAGACCAAAGAGGATAGGCTCCACCTCAGGAGTCCATAAAAGAAATGCTCTAGGACATTTTTAAGTCAGGAGAGCCCATGAGCATGGCTGCCACAAATTAATTGTTACTAGGTGGAGATAGAACCATAGGGAGAAAGCCCAAACAGGATATGATAAGCTCCAAGAAGCCCAGACTTTTACATTGAAACTTTGCAAACTGGAATCAAAACAAAGTAAAAATTACCAGCCAATGTGCATGTAAACTCAGAAAGATATGTAAGTTATTCTATTTGGTTTTGTAGTCCAGACATTTCTAGAGACAATGGATGATTTAATTCAATTATAGTCCTTTGTCTAAAAGGAAAGAATAAATGTCTTCTGTACTTCTGGTGCGGATGTACAGATAAAAGTGGCCAATGTACTTCTGTCTGTACTTCTGTCTGTCTTCTTTGTCTCCTCTGGCTGTGTTGATAGACTGGTTTTTTATATTAGTGCTTAATTTCTGTTGGATTTCAGTTTTCAAGTTGCATTGCTTGTTTGGGAGCTGGAACAATCCTGCTGTAAAACTTAACAGATTGGGACTCTGCCACTAATCAAGATAGGAGGGTCCTATACACCAATCGCCAAGTTTTACTGACTGGAATAAGAGCTGCAGCTAGAAGGCCAAAGTTATGAGATGATGATACAGAGAAGTCAGGATTCACCTGTTGGTTTCCTGGATAGTCTCAGAGAAGCATATGGGGAGTTCATGCCCATTGACTCAGATGCTCCAGAAAACAAGCAGACTATTAATGCCTTTGTTACCCAGTTAACAGAAAGTTAAAAAAAAAAAAAATAGACGGGTTCAAATGAATGAATAGATCACAGCTGTTAGAAATAGCTCAGAAGAATCTTAACAATAGAAAACCAGATGAGAGAAAACACAAAAGACTGGCTAGGATATTTGATAACCATATTCAGGGAGGGGGTTAAAGGTGGCCACCAATTCTACAAATGCTGAAACATGCACTAAGCCATGCTAGAAAAAGAACCATTGTCCCTAATATAGGAAAAATGAATGTCCTAAAATTAACAGGTTAGAAAAAGACAACTAATTCTTCATCTGAATGGATCAGAATAGGACTCCATGTAATTAAGGCTTTAGGAGCTCACAGTCAAAAGAAAATTCAGGAGCGAAACGCTTCTGTCCCTAGTGCAGCACGTTCAGTGATAATCCAACCTCTATGTCCCATCACTAAGGAGAAAGTTACTATTCAATGGGTCACAGGAAGTGCCACCATGCCTCAACCACGAAGGAGAAATAGAATTTAGAAGAAGCACAGTAACACACTATGTCACTGTAAGCCCAGATTGTCCATATCCTGGTAGACAATTGTTATGAAACTTTGGTATCACAATCACATTCTGTGAGAATAAAGATACCCTGGACCTGGAAAGCCCATGCTCCCTGTGTCCTCACAAGGCTTGTCCCTTGAAGATGATGAAGAGCTGGCAGACTAGAACCATGAAACTGAGAATACTACTCAGGTCTAGAAAGGACATTTTTTTCTCTTCTGCTCTTATTTATTTATTTATTTATTTATTTATTTATTTATTTATTTATTTATTTATTTATAGAAAAGTTGCAGTACAAACTGTCCTCACATTTCATATGTCCCATGACTGACTCTGGCCTTGAATTATTCCTGCTGATTTCACCTACCAAATGCTGGTATTGCAGCTATGTACCACCATGTCTTTGATTTAGGGATGAAATACAGAGATTTGTGCTTGTTAGTCAAGCACACTGAGGTGCAAGCTATTACCTGTTTATAATTTGAATGCACTGCAAGTAGTAGTGACTTTGAGTCTTTCCCCTTCACTGTTAAATTACCCTCACCCACAAATGCTGCTCTCAGCTCCTAGAGCAAACTATGCCAAACTACCCATGACCTCCTGTAGCTCCTCCATTCATGTGCAGGAAATTCTGAGGCCTGGGTTGTTTCTTACCTTGGCACCAGATCCCAACATGAAACTGTTGGTAGAAAGCTTAGCATTGCCACTCCAGCTCCTTCAGCCAAAATGCCTGAGTCCATGCCAATCCTTCTCTAGCTCCTCCCCTTCTCCTTCACCAAGTTCACTTGTGACATAGCATCAAGATATCAAGCAGGTTGGCAGTGGCAGCTGGGTGGATTGAACTTCCTTTAAGGAGAACAGACCTGACAAAATTGTCCAATTTGCACTTTTTCTTATGTGGGAGCCAATACAAGAGGCCATGCTCTCTTCAGTCATCATAGCCCACCTCTTGCTTGGATGCTGGTCTGTTGGGAAATGCCCTGGTCTCTCTTGAACCTCCCTTTCCTGTTCAGGTAAACATGGCTTCCAGACACTTGCATCTTCCAAGGTTCCCCATGATTTCTTTTGTCCTAAAATCTCCTGTGGGCCGGGGTAGCCTGTGGTATGACATATCCATGAAGTCTTCTGTTGCTCTTGGATGACTGTTGGGTTATGGTGGTGTGGGGTATCCCGAGTCCACCCCTGGGGTTCAGGCCTCTGGGAGAGATGGGACATGGGAAGTTTGACCAAGCTCATCCGATGGCACTGCTGGGCAAGTATAGGGCTGTGAGAAGCCACAGGACATGGCCCACGGGTGGGGGGGCATGGCCTGCGGGTCCCGGAGACTACACGGAGCTGGCTCTGTCTGGTTCTCAGGCTTTTTGGCATCCCAGAAGCCGATGGATGCCATGGAATAACTGAGAACGGAGTGGACTGAGTCCAAACGGGGACTGAGTCCTTGGCTTGTTGGCGACTAGCTAGCTTTGTTTGGTAGAGACCATGGCTAGGAATGCTGAGAGGCCTTCTGTGGGAGACTAGATGTGGCTCTTTAGATGAAGGCCTATTCCATTGTTCCCCAGGGCATTTATCATTATTGTGGAGAGTGGCAATGAGTGAAACCATACCCCATAAGCTCAGGGCAAGCCTGAGATTTAAATACCTTTTGCAGGGAGGAGTGGCTAGGAAGGGGAAGGGGAATTTATTGGTTAACCCTCTAGGTGCCTCATTTAAATGGGAATGTCTTAAGGCTACATGACCACACCTCTACCTGGGGAGGGGCTTGGGGCTATGTGACTAATAGTCACAGACCTATGGAGAGCTGTGGCCTTGTGTCTTGTCAGGAGCCTGGGACCCAAGGACATGGCAAAACACCTACCTTTCCTTGTAAGGTTATCCCCTGCTGGGGACCCCCCTACTGGGTTCCAGGGTTTTAAACCTTAGCTCAAGCAGAAACCAGGCTGCCTTTCACTGTCCCACAGATGACCCTGGTATAAACCAGCTATGAGTGTCCCCTAGCTGGATGAATCTACAACATGCTAAGACTAGCTTCAGCTCCTCATCTAGCCCTAGATGGAAACCTCAAACCCTGAATGCTGCTACCCTTACACTCCACTTCTCTGCACAAATACTGGGTACAGAGCATCTGATTGATGGTAGGCTGCTCTATGGGTGACTCAGCAGAGTCCCAGAGGCTGGTCCTGGCCAGCATCTAGATGCCTTTCTCTACTTGCTTGGTTGGGAGGAGGGGTTAGGGTTTCCAGGGAGTCTTGAACTCACTGTTTTCCATTTACAAATATTTTCTGTCTTCAGTGGAGGAAGAAGAAAAATCGAGATGGGACATATGCAGGAAGACCCATGGGTTCTCTCCCTAATTCACCACATTTTTTTTATATTAGATATTTATTTATTTACATTTCAAATGTTATCCCCTTTCCCAAATTTCCCTCTGAAAACCCACTATGCCATCCCCCTCCCCCTGCTTCTATGAGCGTGCTCCCACACAACCCACCCACCCACTCCCAACTCACCACCATGCCATTCCCCTACACTGGGGCATTGGGCCTTCATAGGATCGAGGACCTCTCCTCCCACTGATGCCAGATAAGGCCATCCTCTGCTACTTTTTACAGCTCAGATTGGTTTGGAAAGATGCTTGCTAGTTGCACAGCATAGGCTTGCATACCTTCCCTGTGTGGCTGCTGTCCATGCATGTTCTGCAGTGACTGGGTTGGCTTGGGACACCATTGACTTTTGTTCATACCTATGCAAGTGTGCAAAATGAGCAGTCATTGTGGAACCTTTATCTCATAGGCTCTCTTTCCTCTTTAACTGCCCCTTGAACACCATCACTACTGGGTTCTTGGGTTATGTTTTTCCTGTTGGATGGTACATTACATTCTTTCAATGATCTCGTCCCCATGGTGAGCAGCCCATAGAAATGGCTGCTATTTCTTTTAGTTTGTTCTTCCCCCAAATGAATAATTTCTAATGAACTAGTTTCCCATTTTTGTGTATAAAAGGATTGCATGGGGCTCTTAATCTAGTAATCTCTTTTTCAATCTAGATTTTTTCCAAGGTATATTCCCAATTGAAGTTCCAATGAATTTATCTGAGTTCTAACATACCATTCATAAATTCTGACTTTAGATTTGGTTGAGGAACCATCCACTGGGAATTTTCCACTCTTGATTTTCCTTCTCACTGTAGTTTCAATGTCTTTTTAGAAAATGTTATTTTTCATCTCATTGAACATTAAATCTGTGTGAATTTTACCTCTGATTAAAAACTTACTTTATAGAGGTGAACTTTTGTATTTTAGAAGAATATCCCATGGTTTGTGGTGATCCATGATCCTTTCACTCTTGGATGCTAGTGGAGCAGTAGGAGAAAGAGACCTTTGCTATTCTGTCAGAAATTGCTGTTTCTGCCCCTCATCGCCAACACTTTCTAATAAAACAGACAAATTTTCTTTTGGTGTTTGACTTCTAATGCCTTGTATGTGGGTATCCTGTTGTATTTTTAAACCTTTATAGAATTAGGAGAAGTGTAGTGTGGGTGATTGGGAGTAATGGTATAGCAGTTCATCCCAAACATCTGTCACAGGTTTGAAGGGGAAGGGACTGTTTGGATAACAGGAACAATGTGGTTTTGTATATGTATGTATGATGTAGCCTTGGACAAGATTAACTATGAGGGCATACAACAGCCTTTCAAGCTAAATCTGGGTAAAGAGTAGAAAAACAAAATCATGGCCAACTGTGTTGATTTGAGTACGAATGGCCTCCATAGACTCATATGCTTGAGTGCCATAGGTAGTGGCACTATTAGAAGGTGTGGCCTTGCTGGAGGAAGTATGTCACTGTGATAATGGGCTTTGAGATGTCATATGAGCTCAAGCTACTCCCTTGTCATAGTCTTCATATGCTGCCTTTGGATCAAGATATGGTGCTATCAATTCCTTTTCCAGTATCATTTGTATCTGCATGCTGACATGCTTCCCACCATGGTGATAATGGAGTTTGGTATGAATGTTAGAGTCACACTGTGGTTCCACTTCCTCCTTTTCTTCCCGTTCAGGGTGTCCAGATGCCACAAGGTGCTGGAAGAATGAAGCAGAGTCAGCAGCGTGTGGAGTTTGCAGGATTCTGACTTAGCTGGGAGTAAGTTTCAGGGGATGGTAGGTGGGGCAAAGAGAGAAGACTTTCCCTGAGGAACTGTGTTACAGTTCTTATAGACAAAGGCCTTTTTTGACAATTTTCAGTGAAATAATTCTCTTCAATTATGGGTATAGGCTTGTATGCATACACTTTTTTGAATGTGAATTGGGGTTATATATGGACTTTGGATAGTGGGAAGGAGGTTTCAGGGTAAATAAAAATCATTAGCTAAAGTAGTACTGGGAAAGCCTCATTTGTATGGAGAGGAATTCCAGGAATTTCAGCTACTTGCTGGGTAGGTTCTTATCAGGAAAAGAAGAACTTGAATTTGTAGGTCTGCTAAGGACTAGTCAACCTTCTACAGGTAGAGGGCATTGGGGTTCAGGATCCCCAGACAGGGTCAGAGAAGGAGAAGCCATACTGGAAAGGGAGTCCTCCATCTTGCACCAAACTCAGACAACCTATCAGGACATGGTAGCCTGTGACCTTAATTAGCAGGGTTTCCCCAAAATGGACTAAATGTCTGAAACTTTAACATAGCACATATTAAATGTTGCATTGGTCATGATGTCTGTTCAGAGGGATGAACCTAAACTAAGACATCAACCTTCAGGACCATATGCTGACTTTGTAGAACACATGATTTGGCATAACCAAGGCTCAATTCACAATATCTTAGTAACCATTCTAAATATGGTACAACATGTACATGGAGGCTATCCAAGTGTTTGACGTTGGATTGGTGCTTTTGGCTTGCTAGTATTTCAAACTGTGTTTGACTAATATGTCTAGTGGGATTTAGAATGAGTAAGCATGAAAGAGAGAAGACAGCTTTGACAATTAGGTTCTGGAATTGAACTGGTTTTTTATATCACTCAGCAAGAACTTTTCTTTCTACAGATCTATCTATCTTGCTTTCAGTCTCTTAAATGTTAAAGTCATGTGGCGGGATGTTGCAGGCATCTCTGGTTCATTCTTTTCTGTCACTCTGATAGCACAGAAAGTGGCCTGGCAATCTTTGAGAAGGCAGCTGTATTGGCTCTTGTCCTCTGGCTATGCGGGTGTTGAGGTCTCCACAACTCACTATTATATTTGGTCATTTACTTGGAGAAAACAGGAGGCAAGATCAGTGAAGAAGAAAAAGAGGAAGAAGAGAAGGTTAACATGAAGTATAAGATTTCAAGATTTGGGAAAAATGAAGAGGATAACAGTGGAAAGCATAAGAAAAAGATACGCAGATGAAGGAGAAACACGTTGATTAGGAAAAGATGATTAAGATTAAGAACAATTGGACCAGATATCTTGTACAACCACTCTGGCAATCAGTCTGGCTTTTTCTCTGAAAACATGAAATAGTTCTACCTGAAAACACAACTATACCTAAAGATGCTCTTCCATACCACAAGATCAAGTGCTCTAGTACAGTCATAGGAGCTTTATTATTATTGCCACGAACTCAAAACAACCAGATGTCCGCCAATCAAAGAATGGATACAGAAAATATGGTTTATTTACACAGTGGGATATTATTTAGCTATTAAAAACAAGGACATGATTTTTTCAGGCAAATACTAGAATATGTCATCGTGAGTGAGGTAACAAAGTCCCAAAGGAAACATGTGGCAGTTAATTACTAATAAGTGGATCTTAGCCATAAAGTACAGAAAACCCATGATATACCCTGCAGACCCAAAGAGGTTAAAAAAGAAGGAAGGCCCAATTAAGGACTATTGAATCTCTCTCAGAAGGGAGAATAAAATAGCCATAGGAGACAGAGAGATAGGGAACTGGTGGGGTAAGTGAGGAGGGGAATGGGGGATGAGGGTCAGATGTGCGAAAAGTAAAGAATGAGAGCCATGAAAATGAATTGAAATCTGTAACTGCTGGTGGTGAGGGTTTGGGGGAATCTCTAGGAAGACTCAGAGACATTCATAGGGGCCCCACACTTTCAGAGGAGAAGGGGAGGGGTTTGATATGTGGAGGGACTCAGTGAAGAAGGTACTAGGAGTTGGTGTAACATTTAGGATATAAATAAATAAATAAACAAACAAACAAACAAATATTTGACTAGCAGCCATTGGACCAGAAACCACACTGACAGCATTCAGTGTGTTTTGATGAGTTTGGTAACAGACCAACCAATAAATGGCAAGAAGAGTTGGAAGGGGGTGTTCAGTTTGTAGAAACTGTAGGGAATTACAGGTGAGTGTAGAATGGACTGAGGATACTAGGACACAAGTTTCACAGAGGAGGGCGGCTTAGGAAAGAAGGACACGGTACCACACGCCTTGATTCACTGCAGACTGAGCCACAGGCTGGTGTCTGTCATGCTTGGCAGTCATTCCCCTTCCCCTCTGGTGGCCATGACTACTTCGCACAATGAAGTCATTTAGAAAGCCCACTGGGAAACCATGACCTCTGTTTAGTTTCTCTGTGGCTCCCGGAGCAGTACTGACTGGCCCTGACCCAACTGGCTTTCTCTTCATCATACCTGGAGCACCACTTCTATATTATCTGTGTGCCTTAAGGTAGGAAAATCCACTCCTACAGAATGGCAGAGTTAGGTATTCTGTATTGTTAGATTTCATTTTGTCTTGATTATTTTGTTTAGATGTTAAGATTATGCAAGAAAAAGAAGATGCAGCCCTGATCTTCTTATAAAATAACATAGGATGCTACAGTCTTTTTCTCAAGAATGTTGGGAGGTGAAGAGAAAGTCTGTTGCACTGTTTTGAAATCAGGGTCCTGCAGTTTTGTCAGGGACCAGCCCTGGCTGAGGCAGGGCTTGGGGTGGCTGGATGAAAGATCAGCTAGTGAAGAATCAGATGGGGAACACCTTTCAGTTTCATTTCATGAGAGACAGAACGGAGAGGAAGCACATCTTGGTATGACTTATTCTACTTTGACAACCTCTATCTCTCATGGGCTTTATTTATACATAAAATCATTTCCTCAGACCTTTTTAATCATTGATTACACAACCTTTGAAAATACATTTCTCTAAAGTACTCCTTGATTACATAAGTATATTTAAAAGAAACAATTTTTGAGCAATTTTGAGCAAACAGAAATTTAATAAGAACTTAAAAATTACCATTATGATAAAATCTATATTCCTTTTTTTTTTTTTTTTTTCAAGACAGGGTTTCTCTGTGTAGCCCTGGCTGTCCTGGAACTTCTTTTAACTCAATAACTTCTTTCTCAAGATTGGTATTATAAAGCCATGTACTTACAGAAATGCTAGACCGCATGATGATTTGAATTCAATTCTGTTTCAGTTTGGCACAGAATTAATAGATCAAAGGTTATTTCCTACTACCTGTTATGTTAAAGTTTGCTCTCTACTAAAGTTAAATCTCACTGACCTTTATTTTATTCTTCTTTTCTTTCCTCTAAATTTCCTTTACATTGGACATAAGATCACTATCCTTGTTCTTTGATTCTTTAAATAGAATATAGGTCCTTACTTCAGCAAAGACAGTTTGTTCTCTGTTTTTCTATAATATTTGAAAAATCCTGGTTTGACAAGTTTGTTCAGGAAGGCAGGAAGTTCACTGAGCTAAAATGTTTTTCTCAGTTTCTCTGCCATGAACCCTTGGGTCAATATGAGTACTCTCTTTACTCTAATTCCATAAACAATAGAAAAACATTGGGATTCCTAAAACTGCTTACTTTGCCTTCAAGAAGCTACCAAAGTTTATCAATAATTGTGTGGTCAAAATAGGTTTCTATTCATACTACTTCCTTTTTTCTGAAGTTGATCATAAAAACCTAGTGATTAAATTATGGTTTGTTAGCTTCTAGAACTTTGTCAAATTTTACTCCTTTAATAATTTTTGGCAAATTCCCTGCCTCATGCTTAATAATGTTCATTAATAATCTAAATATGTATCTAAGTAATATGTTTTAATAAAGACTTAATTTTCTGCATAACCATTTTTCTCTGAAAACATCCATTAATTTCAATCTGGTTTATAGAGACTTTTGTTATCCCAGCTGAGCTTTCAGACAGAGGCCTTGAACAGTGAGAAATATAAGTTCAAGCAAATGGTGTGTGGCAAATTTCAAACAAGGGCAGTGAAGAGTCAGTCCAGGTCCTCCAAGCACTGGAACTTGGTCAAACAGCTCCTTCAGGACGCTGGGCAGTGCCACTCTTTGTGCTCCTTTCATTCAGTTGAAGCACAGAGACAATTCACTGTTCCAGGTTAATCAAATGAGAGCAAAGGTTGTCATTGGAAAGCATGAAACTTGCTCAAGGACCACAAAGGCCCCAACAAGGCTCTACCTCTTCTGACAATGCACCATTGTCACTAGTCCCAGAAGAAGCCACATTAGAGCTTGTAAACATCGCTTCTCTTCCCAAGATGGTTTCTGGCAGTTTTGAGGAGTGGGCGTTAAAGGTGAGGGTTATGTAAAGGCCAGATAAGTCAAGTTTGCAGACTGGGGAGTCATGAGTACCTGAACTTCCTCTTCAAAACAATCCTACAACTTTCACTACCATGCAATAGAGAGCCATCTTAATCAAAAAAGGACTGTGGCATTTTCCCTCCATTAAGCTGATTCTTGAGCTACTGCATGGAAGTGACAGTTGCAAATCTGGTTTGTTGGGGAAACTGAAATATACACAGCTCTTCCCCCTATCTCCAAAATGTTGACATAGCTGGCCAGTACCAGGCCTTTGTATGTCCCCCATCTTTGCATGTTCACCCACTTCTCAAGATTGTTAGAAACTAGCAGGTGAAGAGAACCATTGTTTGCATTCTTTATAGTAGCCTCCCTTGGGACTACTGAAAATGGTGATGTGCCAGAAGGGATACAGCCTTGCCCAGCCTCCTTGATGCTTCTGTGTTCCTTGAATAAATGTTGTATTTGGGAATGTCACATTTTTCTATGATGTGATGAAATGTGTCAGTGAATTGGCCCCATGTTTGAACAGGTGAAGCAGGGCTCAAAGACCAGGACTCTGAGTTCAAAATGGAGTACAAGAGTCTTTTTATACCTCCCAACATCAAACAGGGAAATCTAACAGTATCCCGAGTGTTACATAACAAGGAGAGTAGAAGTATATAAAACTGTACCTTCTTTATTTTGCAAAATTTTAACTTCAGAGTAAAATAATAAAAGATAAATAAAAACACACAATATACAATACCCAACTCAGCTTTTCTGTGGGAAGTGACTTTCCTGCCTTACTTTGTCAAGTACAGGTTACAAGAGATCTTTTAGATGTAAGCATAGAGACAAGGGATCAGAGCCAGTCTAAGCTGCCTGGGGAGAAAACACAGAAAAACTACACACAGGGCCTTCCAATGGGTTCTCTAATCTACTTCTTCCATGAGAGGTACCCTAAAACCCTCAGCTCAGAGGTCTCATCTGGAGCAGTAGAACTGGTACCCTTTGCTTCTTCCTTAATGTCTGAAAGGAGATTAAAGCCAGATAGTATTAAGCCTATCCAAGCGTGTGACCAGTTTTCCAGCTTGCTAGCTGTAGCTCACAGCCTCCTAGCCCACCCAGACTTTGTAGATCGTGCAGTAAATGCAGTTGGTGTGGATCCTGGGTTGCTCATGTTATAAATAACAGCAGCAACAGGTCCTTGAGAGTTTGTCCAGTTTTGTCCACCTAAAGCTCTGCTGCCATCTCCACAATGTGGTGGGCATGACTGTCCTCTAGATGTTTTGTGCTTTTGTTGTTGTTGTTGTTTTGGTTTGGTTTTTTTTGTATTTTTGCTGTTTTGGTTTTGACTATCATGTATCATGGTGTAGAGTTCTGTTGAAGTACCTCATCCTTTATAATGCAGCAGAGTAAAGACATAAGCCTATTGGAGATTGTCATCTGTGGACAATTATAAACTTTTTACTTTTAATAATGGGACTCACATGATGTAGATAAAGTCTTGAATATCCATGAATTGCAGAAAATATGCCCAACAATTCTTTAGGGTTTTGTTTTATATTTTTATTTATTTGTTGTTTTGAAGAGTGGAAGATAACCATCCCCAGTTACTCCAGACACTGATTGAGGTTTCTTGGACTGAAGTTTGAGTCCAGGAATTCAAGAATAACCTGGATAAGACAGGAAAGGCCTTCCTCTTGAAAGTATGTCAGCTAGAATAATCACTGTTATGATGCATATGCAAAGAAAAGTTAAAATTGCACATTGTCAAGAGATTAGAGTAAACTTCTCTTAAGTTTCACAGAAAGAAGAGTCTATTATTGCTTTTGGCGGCATGGTTCTATGTTGCCCACTAGCTGTATAGCTATTTGGGCATCATTAGCTATATAGCAATTCAAGTTTTCCAGGGGAGAATCTTAAACACAAATTCACCATCTCAACCTCTTCTAAGATTTGCTTCAAATGATTTCAGAGATTGTGAAGCTTTGCCTTGTTTTCATCTATTTTCTTCTTATTCCTCATTCTGTGGTTTGTCCAGGACCTCTATAGTCACTGCATCCAGGCTTTTTCCATCAAAGTCCTTGATCTTGTGCAGGTAGCATTCATCAATAGACTCAGTCATATGCATCACCTCAGAACCTGGATTCTGCACACTCCACAAAAGCAGAGTTGGCCATCCACTCTGTGCTCTCCCCTACAGGACTTGTTATAAAATATGATTCAATGACTAGAAATATGCCCTCACACTCTCACTTTCAGGTAGCCTTGATGTGTCTTTCCCTCCTCCATTTCCTGGTCCACAAGGCTGCTTTGATGAGATACAAGTTAGAGCAAAGCAGTGATGCAGTAGAGGAACTTCTGTGTTTCCTTATGCAAAACACATAATTGCAGGGAATCCCTCTCATGCCTAGACTGAGAAGTGAGGTAGGAGAGAAACTCAGACAGGTGCTTTCAGTTAGTAGAATGTTCCTAGGTTCCAAACTTTTAAAAGTCAAACTATGTGTAGGAAAGTAGCATTCAAACAAAAAGTGGTTAGAAGAGAAAGTACTTGTCTATCTTACCTTGAAATTAATGGAGAACACCTTACAAAATTTCTTTCAATTCTCTTTTCCTTCTGCTAACTCAGTAGAGGTGAAAGATCTTCTTCACAATGTTACTGGTGATGACTTTCAGGATCTTGTTCTGCTGAAGTATTTTCACCATGCCACAGATAAATTCCACAATCTACTAGAGCAGATAACTCAAGACTCAGTTGCACCAGCCATGGTCAGCTGACCAGACTTAAACAACCCAGCCAAGTGAAGGATTGGGAGCTAAGGACTATTTTCTGAATTAATGACTGTCTCAGTTATAAGCTGAAGATCTATTATGTCAGAGTTTGCCTGTTCTACAAACATTAAACTCAGGAGAAACTGAGGTACTCTAGAATCAGCTAACCACAGCTCTTCATGATGAACACATAACAAATATAGAGTTTGATGTTGTTCCTAATTTTATTTTTAAGAAGTTCAAAAGAAGATTGCCAAGGAATAAAGAGCAATGTCATTAAATTTAAGGACCATCTCTAGAGAAGTGCTGAAATAAAATCTAGGAGAGATTTCAGCACAAGACTGATGCAAATCTCAATACCAAACATCTACCACCTCAGTCCATTCTTTACAACACTGCATTTCCCTCCAATTTATAACAACATACACCTTGCCTACTCAGAGGCTTGGTCAACTATTGATGAGATCATTATCCAATTCAGCATGTTCTTCCTGAATGACATCAGCAGAGTTTCGGGTCTAAATGGTGGAAGTCTCATTCAAGTCTTTATGATCAACCTATTTCTCCTTCATCCTCTTGGTTTTCTTTGTCCTATCTTTGCCACTGTCATTTTCCTCATCTGCTCCCACATCTTCATTCTCTTCAACATCCTCATTTTCTATTTCTCATTTTCCTTCTTCTGCTGCATCTCCACTGATCTTCCATCCCCAACTAAATCACCAAATGCAATAATCAGTTGTGCAGATCTTAATACTCGCTAAACACAGCTAGCTTCCCATCTCACTTTCTTCCCACAACCTTCTTTCAGCCACCCTCACTTGAACCCACTGCATGTCAACTCAACAATCAAATTGATACCTTATCTTTCTTTGATTATTATTGTTACATGCTTATATTTTTGAGTGTTGATTCAAATGTTGTTGTTTGTGTATATATGGTGTCACGTCTGAGTAGTATTCTGCATGGGACAGATATTAAGAGGACTCACTCAAGTGAGATGTTAGTTCTCCTTATTGCTGTCAATAGCTATTTTATTTCTTTGTGTTGTTTGTGAGACCACACAGTTTCCCCTCTTCCACCTTAATGTGTCTGTTTATATATCCATTTTCCAGAAGACATAGTTTCATGGCAGATTTCCTTATATTTTGGCTTGTACATTATCTATAGCCCAATTCTGTAATATTCCCTAAGTTATAGATACAGGAACTGTGATGTAGATATGTCATTTGGGGCTGATTTTACCCTGCTATCCAGATATCTGCATTATGTTGAGTTGTGGTTTTCTGTGAAGGTCAACATTTTCTATAAAAATAGGCTTCTACAATGAGGGGTGATACATACATGTCTCTGTATGTATAGTAAGATGCAGAATGTAGGAAAAATATTATGCCTCTCTAGAACATTGGAAGTAGTATTTTGTATTCTAAGTTTCATGATTTCACTATCCCTGAGAAACTGCCTAGGATTCCAACAACAGGCATGATTTCCTACTTCTTGTGTGTGCTTTAAGTCCTATTAAACAGATGTTGGTTGCCTCTGACATGTGATTGCCACTAAAAGGGCCTTAATTGGCATCATAAAATGTTGGTGATTGCTCTTGTTCATAGGTATTGCAACTGGGCATGACTGCTTAGAGTTTCCCTCCCTTAGCAGCAAATTATTTCCTAGAACCACAGTATGTACAATTCAGGAAAGTAGCTCAAGCTCAAAATATCTTAGTCTTTAGTCCTAGGTAGTACATGTGTGGTTTCTTCAGCAAATGGATCTCATTCTTAAACCCCAAGTGTCAAGTAAGGCTACACTTCTAATTTGTATGGTTTTCAGACTTCAGAGTTACTTGGACCACTCTTACCAACCATTTGAACGGAGAATATTATGTCTAGTTCTGAGTTATTAGTTAGTCCATGGTTCTTATGGTAAGCATTGTCTACCATAGTGTCATAAGTTAATTAAATATTTGTGTTTGTGTATATGTGCATGAGTGTTTGTATGTGTAGGTGTGCATATTTTAAAATGTAATATAAATATTTAGGTAAATATAAAATATTATGACTTCTGGCTACTTTATCAAATATATTTCTTATATAGCTTACTTGCCTCTTAGACTTTGAGGGTGCAACCTTTTTTGCTGAAGTTATCAAACACTTATGTTCTAGAATGCAAGTCTCAGAACCTTCTATTTTGTCTAGACCTCAAAGACACCTTTCTGAATTCTAGCTTCCATACTTCAAGATATTTGTCTCTCATCTCTTCTTCTATTTCTTAATTGACCTAGCTTCTTGCTTACCAGTTAAAGTCCATGACTTGTTATTCTTTAAACAACTCTTACCACCTTTATTCTGTTGTTCATTACTCATATCTAGGGTCTCTTTAACATTTTTGGTTTCTGTAGTTATTCCATGTTGTATACTCATATATGTGGATTATTGACTATATACATGTTTTAGGGAAATAATGTTGAAATAAACTACTGTGCCCACTCTAAATGGATATTCAGCTTTACTTGTGTTTCACATATTTAAGGAATACTGTTGTAGAACATTAGAAAAATAAATGTAAGCCATTTAAGAGGTCATTTAATACTATAACCTGCTTAGAAGCATGCTCAAATTTTATTTTAGGTGCTGATAGTATAATCTTTGGACTTTATAAACAACACATATCTTTAGTCTTTCCTCATTTTGTTTTATTTTAGAAATTCTTCAGTGTGTAAATTTAGATACACAGTTGAGAATAAATTATATGCGAATTCATTCAGGCTGCCTCGCATATAGTCTTGAAAATTTTACTATTTCCATGTGAAAAACATGGTAAAATTTGTACATGTTTTCACAGTTTGAGGTGTATACACCTACACACACACACACACACACACAAATTAATTGGGAACAGAAGGATGGATTTATAAAAGGGCATGGAACACAATCAAAGAACAAAATGAACAATAAACAAATCACACTAGACACCCTTGATGTAGAAATGTAGAAGAATGAAATAAGAAAAGAATTTATCAAGCCACACATAAATTAGACTGAAATGGATAGAGATATCAAATATTTGAAAAATCAAATATTAAAACTTTTTAAAACTGCCTATATCTTATTGGCCACATCATATCAGATATGGCTGTAGAAATTGACATTCTAAACTGGATCCCAATTGTCCAGAAAGTAATGCCAACAACTGACAATTGTGAAATCATAAAACTAAACATCTTATATATAGGTAAGAAAATAATTAATCTAGTTTGAAAGAAGTCCACAGAAGAAGAAAATCTTTGACAGGGATGAATTTGACTGAGGATTAATCACCAAAAGACATAGAGAAGTAAAAAACCCAGTGAATCAAGGAAACAAATGATTTACTTATCAAACTGGACTGTGGATCTTAATGATAAGTTCTCAATGAAAGAAATAAAAATTTACATGATAATAAATAATTGCTCAGAGTTTAAAGAAACTTTAGAAATGAAAATTCCAATAACTTTGAGATTTAATCTCATGTCAATTAAAATAACCAAGATCATGGAAAGATTATGAAGGTGGTAGGAGAGGCAGCGCAAGAATGGAGGTCCCCCTGGGATATCAGGGTGCTCTGGGCAGCTCCATGTGCCCAGAGGACCCAGCGATCAGTGAAGATGGGCTGGAGAAAAGATTTCCTGTATGATTCAGGCTCAGTAGGCCTAATGAAGGTGGGAAGAGAGGTAGGAAGTGAATGAAGATCTCCCTGGAGAGCAGGCTGCTATTGAGAAATTGGTACCAGAAATGTTACCCAGAAATAAACCCACATGCCTATTGACAATTGATTTTAGATAAAGAAACCAAAACCATACAATGGAAAAAAGAAAGCATCTTCAACACATGGTGCTGGTTTAACTAGATATCTATGTGTAGAAAAATGAAAATAGATCCATATTTATCACCCTGCAAAAAACTCAAGTCCATGTGGATCCAGGACCTCAACATAAAACCGGATACACTAAATCTCACAGAAGAAGTGGGAAATACTCTTGAATGTGTTGGTACAGGAGAAAATTTCCTGAACAAAACACCAATGTCTTGGGCAATAAGATCAACAATTGACAAATGGGACCTCATCAAAAAAAAAAAAAAAAAAAAAAAAAAAAAAAAAAGGCAAAACAGCAGCCTGTACATTGGGAAAAGATCTTCACTAACTCTACATCTGATAGAGGACTAATATCCAAAATTTATAAAGAAATTCGACCTCAAAAATCCAAATAACCCAATTAAAAAATGGGGCACAATGCTAAACTGAGTTCTCAACAGAGGAATATTGAGTATCTGAGAAGCACTTAAATAAATGTTCAAATTCCTTAGGCACCAGGGGAATGCAAATCAAAACAACTCTGAGTTTCCATTTTATACCAGTCAGAATGGCGAAGACAAAAAACAAACAAATAAACAAACAAACAAAATAAAAACAAAAAACCCTCAAGTAATAGCACATGCTGGCAAGAATGTGGAGTGAGGGGAACATTCTTCACTGCTGGTGGGAGTGCAAACTTATACAACCACTTAGGAAATCAATAATGTGTTTTTGCAGAACTTTGGGAGTAGTTCTGCCTCAAGACCCAGCTATACCACTCCTGGGCATAAACCAAAAGATGCTCCACCATTGTAGGGTTAATGAGTCCAGTATCTGCTCTCACCACAGGGCTTGGCTGATGGGGGAGACTGGATGCAGGAGTTTTGACTGTGCTTAACCCATGCTGTTGCTGGGCAGGTGTCAGGCTATGGGGAAACTGCAGGACTCCCCTCCGGAACCCCCAGGTACCTCTGGATGCCTCGAAAGAGCTAAGAACGGATTGGGGGCCCCCTGGGCCTCCATTGATCCATTGCTCCCATGGCAGATCTGGATGAAAAGAGACAGTCCATGGTTTTCAGATATTTACTGTCATGGTGGAAAGTGGGTGAGTAAAAACTGTACCCCAGTTCTCAGAGCAGGGAGATATGTCTTGAAGCTACGTGACCACAGGTCTCATCCTCTACCTGTGGAAGGGCTTGAGGCATTGCCCTTACATGACGATGGCTACAGATCTATGGAGGGCTACAGCCTCATGCCAGGAGCCCAGTGTCTGGGGACCAGGCACGGGTTTCCAATGCCAGCTCAACCAGAAACCAGCCTGCCTTTCACGGTCATACACAACATCTTAGACAGAAACGTGCTCAGCTATGTTCATAACAGCCTTATTCATAATATCCAGAAACTGGAAACAACTTGGAAGTCTCTCAACTGAAAGATAAATAAACTGAAGATAAAGAAAATGTGACTCTTCCTCACAATGTAATACCCTGAAAATCAGATATTAAAAACAAAGACTTCATGAATTTTGCTAGCAAATGGATGGGTCTTGAGAATATGATGCAGAGTGAGGTTACCTAGTCCCAAAAAGATGTGCACAGTATATATTCAATTATAAGTGGATATTAGCCATCAATTACAGGATGTGCATAATACACTCTACAGACCCAAGGAGTCTGGACAGGAATCTCACAAAGGATGCTTGCGTCTCACTTGGAAGGGGGATTTGAATGGTGCTGGAAGACAGATGGAGCGAGGGAATTAGGTGGGAGGGGGGATCCAGAGGTGCGTGGAGGTTTTGGGGTTGGGAGTTGAAAGGAGCAAGGGGAATCTCTAGATGGTCATGAGAATGAATGGTAATTTGCAACTTATAGGGGGGAGGTAGGGAGCATCTCCAGGATGAGAGAGAGACCTGGGATAGGGGAGGTGCCCAAGAAACAGTGAGAGCTTCCTTAGCTGTGACTCACAGAATTAGGATATGGAGCCAGAGGAGGGTGTCTCCTGTGCTAGGCAGGAACTCTGGTGGAGCTATAGGGACACCAACTCACCTGCAAAGCTTCCAACCCAAAACTTATCCTGTCTACAAGTAATGCAGGGGGTGGGGATGGAGCAGGGATTGAGGGATTAGCCAACCAATAACTGGCCCAACATGTGACCCATCACATGTGCAAGCACCAATCCCTGACACTAATAATGATACTCTGTTATGCTTGCAGACAGGAGCCTAGCATGGCTGTCCTCTGAGAGGTTCCATCCACCTGCTGACTCAGACAGATGCAGACACCCACAGCCAAACAGTAGATGGAGCTTGAGGACTCCTATGGAAGAATAGGAGGAAGGATTATAGCCTCTAAGGGGATAGAAACTCCACAAGAAGACCAACAGGATCAACTAACCTGGACCCTTGGGACTCTCAAAGACTAACCCACCCACCAAAGAACATACACGGGGTAGACCTAGGGCTCACCAAACCTATATAGCAGACGTGCAGCCTGGTCTTCATGTGGGTCCGGAACAATTGGAGTGGGACTATCCCTAAAGCTATTGCCTGTGCATGGAATATTTTCTTCTAGCTGGACTTCCTTGTTTGGCCTCAGTGGGAGAAATGTGCTTAGTCTGGCAAAGACTTGAAGTATGACAGGAGGGAGATACCAGGGTGCCCCACCTGCTCAGAGGAAAAGGGGATGAGGGATGAGAATGGGGGAAGGACTGTAGAAGGGGCTGACCAGGAGGGGAGGC
Source organism: Uromys caudimaculatus (assembly GCA_028551405.1). Classification (NCBI taxonomy): domain Eukaryota; kingdom Metazoa; phylum Chordata; class Mammalia; order Rodentia; family Muridae; genus Uromys; species Uromys caudimaculatus. Next base: position 100,716,873 of record CM052707.1, read on the forward strand.
AGTAAGCAGGATGGAACGTGAATCATTAAATCAAATAAAGAAAAGGTTATGAAATAAATTATGGTGATATTCTGAGGAAAGGGGAATCTTCAAACTGTTGAGCTTGCAACTTGCTGGAGCTAAGGTGGGCAGAGCATTGGGGTTCTTCAAGAAACCAAAACTAATTCTATCACATGATCAAGCTATAACCCAAGTCATAGCTCCAAAGATACTTACTCAGCTATGTTCATTATTGTCCAAGTCACAAGACCCAGGAAATGAACACAACCTAAATGTTCTTTAGTAGTTTAATGGGAGGCAGCTTGGATATCCTGCTGTTGTCCAGAGTGAGGGCGATCTTGTACCTGAGCATAGCATCTGCTATCAGTATTCTTGAAAGCTCCTGGCCGCTGTAAACCTCCCTCCCCTTGGTTTCAACTGCCTAGCTGGCTCACCAATAAAACCATGGTGCCTGCTGCCCAGAGGCAGCACTACAGTGTGAGCAGCTTGAGATACAGCAGTGATAGCTTCATTCTCTGGGCCAGGTCCACTTGCACAAGGCTCCTTGTGGAACAACCACCACTGCTAATAAGCAGCAACTTATTTGTATGCTGTATATGGACTCACATACAGCTATTAACTCTATCACAGAGTATCTAGTTTCCTTTCTCTTTACTTTGTGCATGACCCTGCTCTTCCATCCCTTTTCCAATGTCATGAGACAATGTTTTAAAAGACCTGCCTTTTAAAGATGCTTCAGAGACACTGTAATCTCTGAAGATTCAATTTCCCATCACCGTGTCTCCCCTTGGGCCCTGCATGGCGCTCTCAGGCTACTTGGAGCTTTAGCACGGTTCCAAAGGTGCATGTGAACAATGCCATGTGCAATTGGCATCTATAATATGCACTTTATACATATTTTGTTTTTGATAAATGACATTATTTTACCATATAACATTATATTGTTTACATAGCACCCTGCATTCATGGGTCTTATACTCAAGTGGACCGAGGGCTGTAACCAATCTCTCATGGTGCATAAACTGTGGGATGCTCACACCTATATCACAACACTCATTGTGAATGGACTTTATAAGGCCCAAAACAGGAACTAAAACTCATACCGCTTTTACTGGGGAAGTATATGCCTATGACCCAGAATTTATGGAGCATCATTTTGTTGGGTTCATGGCTGTAAACTTTGCAATCATTGTGCATTACTGTGTGAAGATCATGGTTATATGCCCACAACATGATGCACAGACTGTGACACGCACATGCTTGTAAGACAACACTGATGATGCTGAACTGTATAAGGTGAACAGGTATATTTCAGCACTCACAGTTCATATACTATAAGAGGTGCCTGCCTTCAACCAAGTACTAATTGCGAATGTACTGTAGGAGAGACACATGGCACTGAGGTTACACATACTGTTGGAGGTTCGTGCTTATAACACAGCACAATTTGTGAGTGTGCTTTGACGGATTCAACCCAGTAACCGAACATTCATGGCGAGAGTACTGCACTCGCGTTACTTGCACTGTGGGAAAGTGGAATATGTATCCCACCATATCCAACTTGGTGTAGCATGGAGCAGAATCACTACAATCCAGCATTCCCGGTTTATGCACACTTGGAGTTTCATGTGATAACTCAGCATTAATGGTGCATGAACTATTGTGGGCTGATGGTTGTAATCCAGCACTCGTGTGCATGCACTGAGAGGCTGGCATGTGTATCCCATCCCTCACTGTGAATTTATTCTTGTGGGCCCATAAATCTAACTTAGCATTCCTGGTACATGTAGTGTAGTGTATCCCTGAGTGCAATCCATCGCTCATGGTGCATGTACTGTGTAGTATAACCAGAGCACTCATGGTTCAAGCACTCTGAGAGGCTCATGTGTCTAACTCAACACTTATTTTAAATGTGCTGTGTTAGGTGAAATTCAGTAGCCAGCATTCATGGAGCAAGTACTGTAGGACAACCATGTCCCTAATGCAGCAATCATGGTACAAGGACTGTGGAGGGATGGTTCGTGTACTTTGGGAGGTGTGTATGTGTATTTCCACATTTACGGTGCATGTACTGTGGATACACATAATGTTATTTTGCACTGGGTAAAAATTCTTGTGTACAACCATATGCCCACCAGAGGAAATACACCATGATGCTCTTTTATCAGCGTATGGGTTCCACACAATATTCCTTGTGAGTTCTGGGATGCAGATGTTAACTTGCACTGTACATGCACCACGAATGCAGAGTTACAACATTGTCCCACTACATAATATGCAGCATTATTCCTGCGTTACTGGTTTAAGTCTCACCCAGTATATGCAACATGAACTTTGGGATACAGGTATGAGCTCCCCACAGTACCTGCAACATAAGCACTGGGTTAGTGGTTTGATTCTCCCACTGTACATAAACAAAGATTGCCTGAGTCTCGAATAGTACTTGCAACATGAGTGCTAGGCTATAAGCATGAGAATATAACAGTATATTTACCATGAATACTCAGTATGCTGGCCTGAAAGAAAATGATCACAATGGACTCATAAGGAGTGGAACTACATTAGGAGGTGTGGCCTTGTTGGAGTAGGTGTGAACTTTCTTGGGAAGTGTGTTACTGGGTGTTTGCTTTGAAGTTTCTGATGATGAAGCCAGGCCCATTGTTACTCTCTATTCTTGCTATTGATGAACTGGATGTAGAACTCTCAGCTACCTCTCAGGCACCATATCTGCCTGTGTGACAGCATGCTCGCCACCATAATGATCATGGACTTAACCTCTGAAATATAAGTCTGGCCCAAGAACTGCGATGGTCATAGTGTCTCTTCACAGCAATAGAAAACCTAACCAAAATGCTAGATTACAAGCATGAGCCACACACAGTACATTCACCATGAATGCTGGTTTACGGGCTTGAGTCTCACATAGTATACTCACAATGAGTTCTGGGATACAGGCATAACTTTTGTACAACACAGGCACCATGTTTGTAAGGATATTCATGACAGCCTCACACATTACATGCATCATGTGTACTGATTATCTGGTGTTAGTCTCATGCAGTACATACACCATGAAGCTGCAAATAGGATGGACGTCCCCACAGCCTATGAACCATGGGTGTTGGGTTACAGCCTTGGCACATCTGTATATATACCATGAATGCTGGTCATAGGCATGAGTCTCACACAGCATATACACCATGAGTACTAGGTTACTAATTTGAGCCTCCCACATTTCATCAACTATGAGTGCTTGGTATATTCACAGTGTGTGTGAGATTAAAACATGAAGCCACTACAGTAAATGACTTCTGTATGCTGTATTACATCCAAGAGCAAACCCCAGTGTATACACCACGAATGCTGAGCTGCAGCTATGAAACCACCAGAAAACACAATGAATGAATGTTAATGTAGAGGATTGGACATTTTCCAGATAGGTCATTCACAAGGAGTTCTAGGTTATTGGCATGAGATGCCCATAGTAAAATGCATCATGACTACTGGATAACTGGGCTGAGTCTCACAGAGCACATTCATAGTGAATGGTGGGTTATAGGCATAAACCTTCCACATTACAATACCATGACTCCTAGGTGTTGCCCTCCCAAAGTACGTGCACCATGATTGATAGGTTAAAGCCATGGGATCCCAAAGTGCATGCAACATGAATGCTGGGTTATAGGCATAGCCTTTCCACAGTTTCCACAGAACCATGGTTTCTGACATACTGCTCTTGGCCTCACACAGTACCTGCTTCATGAATGTTTGGATGTGGGCACGAGTTTCCCACAGTATATGTACCATATGGGTTGACATACTGGTACAAGTCTTACACAGTGATACATGAAGGCTGGAATTTCCATCTGTATATAAGTCATAAATTTTGAATTACAACGATGGGACCACCAAAGTACTTGTAACATGAATGCAGGGTTATAAGCATGAGTCTCCTACAGTATATAAATCATGGGTGCCTGGTTACTGGTGTGAGTCTTCGACCTTTCATAAACAATGAATGCTTGGAATAATACATTCACAATGATGATTGAGTTATTGGCATGAGTCCTACACAGTACAAGCACTATGTTTTCTGCTATATAGTCATGAGCCTGCTAAAATACATGTACCATGAGCAGTGGTATAAATGTATCAGCTTCCAACAATTCTTGCACCATTACTGATGCATTACATCCAAGACCAAGCTACTATACATCCATCAGATATGCTGGATTACAGTCATGAGCCCAACACAGTACATACAACATGATTAATAGCTTAGTAGTTTGAATCTCACACAAGGAACTCTGTGGTTCCAGACACCCAGTGCAGCATGAATTTTGGGATGATGTATTGAATTTGGCACAATAATTTCCCAAGATTCTCTTGGCTAATACTTGATGTAGAAATATACAGGCAGAACAAATGCATGAGCAGATGATCCTAGGGAGCATTAAAAAACAAACAAACAAAACAAAACAAAACACTGGCTACCTAAGAATGAGCCTGTGAGTCAAGAAGACAGTAAGCAGCCTGCTTATGCTGATGAAGTGCTCTATGGATATTTGAGCAAAGCAAAACCTTTCTTCCTCCAAGGTTCATTTTGATCATGGTGTTTTATCACAACACTAGTAAATATAAATAAGACATTCTCCCTCTTTATCCAACTGTATACAAATCTCCGCCCCTCAATTCAAATTCAGATGTATTAAAAATGTGCTCAGTTTCCTTGATTTCCAGGCTGCAGCAGGTAGGCCTCCATAAGAGGCCATGAACTGACTCAATCCAATGTTTTCTGTATGTGTGTCTTTCATTTACTCATTGCTGGCAGCATAATTTAGGTCACTATGTAGGAAATTTGAACAACAGTCATTTATTCAGGATTCCATAATCTGCCATCAGGTACAACCAACCAGATCCATGAACTCATACTGCCTTTGTGGTGAGAGGTGAGCTCGGGAACTTTGAGATATTCCACCAGGGTCCCCTCCCCCCTCCGAGCACATGGAAGAAACAGGTTAGAGAGCACGTAGGCTGGAAGAGAGGGGCTGGTTAAACCCCTGCTACCTCATTCCCTAAAGACCAATCAGTTTAAAAGTCACACTGTTCTGCCAATCACATTGTATCTAATGGCGGCTGCTCTAAAATCCTATATAAGGACCCTGAATGGGCTCCATGAGGTCGCCCTCCCATCTTGGTATGTAGAGTGACCTCAGCATGCTGATGAATCAATAAATTTCTCTTGCATTTTGCATCAATCCCTGACTCTGTGTGTCCATTCGGAGAGTCTTCGGTAACTTAAGTCTCCCCAGAGTCTTACAGTGGTGAGATCTTCAGACTAAAGACAATTCTGTTTCCTTAAGTGATGTTACAGGAGCTGAATGATGATAGTCAACTTGTCGATGAGAAGATCTCAAGGTCTTGGGACTGCCCGAGAACACAATCCATTTACCAGCACCAGTCATCTATTCTTCTCAGTCTTCAGGTTTGTGATTGAGAATCCACAGAGAAAAGGGCCAAGATGACAGCATGCTTCAAAGCAAGAACCATACCAAGTGTGGTATGGATTGGAGATGAGGGACCTTAAGTCGGAAAGGCCATTTTAACAGGTTCTGAAGGACTGCCTTGGGAGGAAGGAGAAAATGAAAATTTCTACTGATATTTCATAGACAGGATACTTATTAGCTGTAGGGAACTGTCTTGAGGAGACGCATGGTAGAAGCAGAACAAAACACATGGAGAAGATATAGCCCAATATAGGTAAATTGCTGCTGAAATGAGCTTCATATTGTTTAGCCAGATGGAGACAGTATTCCACCTTCCCTATGGACTCACATCACACAAAAACATCACAACCATGGATTAGCAAGCTACCTGCAGCTGAGGAAAAATCGTAAAAGGGCAACAACAATCTACGTAGCTTGGGAAGCATGTATGTCCACTAAGGTTCTAAAAGCACAGGGGAAACCAGCCACAGCAAACAACACTTAGAAGTCAATGCCGTCCCTCATTCTTTCACCCTTTTGTTAGAGGAAAATATGAGACAAGCCTGCATATTCTTCAGATACCCATGGCATTTCGGTCTGCTCAGGTAATTTCTCTTACCCTCTTTCTGTAAAAGAGGATCTAACATCTGAGAAAACTTGTCTGCAGCTATGGTGGGACTAATATTTCTACTAATATTTTCAGGGTATATGATTCTTAATAAGAAAAATGAGCATTACTTTTGGTAGACCCTCGAGGCACATGAATGCCTATGTTTCTCCACTGAGGACTTTCACCAGCCAGATTCCACTCACAGAACAGTCTGTCAGCCCTAAGGGGTGTGATGTTTGATGTGTAGCATGACTTTGCAATAGTCCTTGGCTCTTGATTGCCAGGATGTTTTTCCTCTCAGAGCTGTAACACTTATTTTGGCATTGTGATTTATGTGTGACTCATACAGGTCTCCTGGTGTCTGGGATTCCAATTTCGGGTCTAAACTGCCTTGGCCCCTATCACTAATCTCCAGTCCATCCACAACATGCTCACCTTCTGGTTCACTGTTGGATCAACACTCAACCTTCCAGAGGTAATTAGGTAAGGTTTTTTTTGCTAAGTGTGAAGGTTCTCCGAGTCCAATGGAGTGACTAACATCGGGCACTTCTCTTACACTCTAGGAAACAAAGGTACACTCATCCATGACCTTTAAGGGTACAGCTGGCCCCTTTTACCTGATCCCACCCTCTAATCATTGGTGCTGCAGTCCTGCTGTTTCCTTTAGCCCAACTTGCCTATTGTTACCCTTCCTGCCCTCTCCTCCCACCTTCCCTTCAGAGCTGCCTGTAACCCAAATCTCCTCTAGGATTGTGTGTCTTCTATGACTCAATAGTGCAACAATTTATTCTAGATAAGAGATCCCTCCCAGAGATCAGTTTTCATCCACGTCTTCTGGCTTCTAAACCAGCTCTAGTAACAGGGACCAAGAGTCTCCTCTAGCTTAGCCAGGCTACACACATGACCCCACTTAGTGTGGCGATGAATGAATAAACAAACTGTGTCCTTCTGGAGCCCTGGATATGCATTTAGCAACAGGTTTGTTACGTTTTTCCTTAAACCTCTCACCCATGGAAACAGTGGATTCCTTGCCCCTTTATGCTCCCTTGAATGCCTAGAGGAAAACCTCCAGGATCTCTACCTGACATCCGACCTGAAGATCCCTTGTGGCTGGTTTTAGTTACTTGGTTTTATCTTCTTGTTCCAAAACATTTATCTCCCTGGTTTCACCACACAACACTAGATAGAAGGGAAAGAAAGACAGAGAGAAAGAGAAGGATTCCCGAACCCAAGTTCTTTCCTCTCGTTTCTTCCTTGAGCATGATTGCTAACAAGCCATAACCTGCTCCCCTAAATGACCACCACCCTTGCATCTCGGGCCATGGGACTTAAATAAGTCATGAAAAGTTGTCAGAATTTCAAACGTGTCACTATCTTAGAAATTATTTGCATCTACTAAAACCATGCCTCTGCTAGAGCATGAGGCAAATCATAGTCAGTTGATGTAAACAGTCCAAAGTAGCCCTATGTCCCCATACCGGAGATTAAAACACAAGCACATTCTTAGACTATTTGTCTTTTTTTTTTTTTAAAGAAACTAAAATTCAAAATTTGTCCCGACATTTTGCTCCCATTTTAAGCCATTAATTTGTGTTGGGTGTAGCAAGATATTATAAATGAGACATTTTCAAAGAAAAATGTAATTTTGGGATCAATCCTTTTGTTTTTCAGGAAACCTCTTCTGCTCAATTCTAATCTTTATCTGTTCTGATGGTACCCACAGCTTTTTATTTGCCACACCTCATACATACCTGGGAACCCTAAGCATTCTTTCTCTGTGACATTAGGAAAATCATTGCCCCTAGAAATGGCTTGTTCACTGAACCTGCACAAAGTACTACATTTTTCACAGTTAACATACTGCGCATTTTGAGATCTGAGGCTTTTGATTTGGTCACAATATTTTTACAAATGACCATATATCTTGCAATTGAAGCACTGGCCATTTTCACATCAGAGATTTATTGCTATAGTTTAGCCTACTATATTTGCATGGTATACATGAGAACAAATATCAGTCACGTCCCTTATCCACTCATAAACAGGTGATGCTCACACGTTTAATGGTCCAATAATCTTTTTTACATTATTATTAGTATTCACATTTTCTAATTCCAAGGTCTCTGTCACCACCAACCTTGCATTAGGGTCTGAAATCATTTTGTCCATGGCTAACACTAATATTTGTAAGAAATCAGTGGTTTCTATAGTAGGCAATTCAATCACCTATAACTCCCTTATCCATTTCTCCTTCATCAGGGCATACACCCTATTCCTCTCTATAGTTAAAAATAAGATTAGTGTAAAAAGTAGACAGAATGCCTGGCAGTGGTAGTGCACGCCTTTAATCCCAGCACTTGGGAGGCAGAGGCAGGCGGATTCCTGAGTTCGAGGCCAGCCTGGTCTACAGAGTGAGTTCCAGGACACCCAGGGCTACACAGAGAAACCCTGTCTCAAAAAACAAAAACAAAAACAAACAAAAACAAAAACAAAAAAGTGGACAGAAATATAAAGACATTATCCATAATCATCCTGCAAGTGCCATGAAACAAATTTGGGTCACCCCAGCTGCGTATCAGCTACTGAACAATGCTCTGTCTGACCACTTTGGAATCTGTGGTTTGTGTGTACCTCCCCGATCAACTCATGACCACCATTTGTAGCCTCAGACGCTGAACTCTTAGAACCTCTCACTTTACCTGTCATCATTATCAGTTTTCATCTAAGTTCATCCTGGATCTCCAAAGGGTGCCTCAGATCATGCTTACCTCCAGGGCCAAATAGACTCCCCGGCCACTGTAGCCCTAGAAAATCGGTGATCAGATTAATTTAGAGAGAGGTGGTCTTAGTCTAATTATCAGGGAGGAAAGTTGCTTCTGTGTCCTGTAGTCAGGTATTATAAAAGACAATTTCCTACAACTCCTGACAGATCTCCAAAAATATAAAAAATAGTTTAATTCTCCTGGCCAGAAGATCTTTGACAATCCAACATGGAATTGGATACTAACAGACTTAAACACTTTCTCCCATTTTCTTAATCCCACTAGGCACACCATGCCATGTAAACTTCTTATCTAGATTTCTTCAACAACAGATCCAAAAGATTTCTAAGCAGACTTTTAGTTAGTTGGTATTACAGGATGAATAGACCCTACCTACTAGGCCAAAGGCATTGGACTGCAGACTATACCTTGATGGTGCAGGTCAGGTTGATGCTCCCACTCAACAGGAAATATTAAAATGATGACAACACCCTTCCTGACCCCTGATAATCAACACTAAAGTAGAGGGGGATATGAGCACTTTGACACACATGAGTGTACAGCCTCCTGCTCTGACGATATCCAACAGTCAGTTTCCACCCACAGTACACTCAAATTGTCCTAATGGCTGGCTCTAGTCTCTACATTCCAGAGTAAAAAGTCCAAGCTCAGAATAAGAAATCCAATGTCCTGGCTTCTTCCCTTCAAATAGATCTCTTGTGAGGTTTGTTTTGAAGTGTGACTTTGTGGTATTCATTGAACTCCACTGTTAGGATACTTTCCCCTGAAAACTGTAACACTACAATCTTGAAACCACTTGCAACCTAATCAGCAGGATTATACCGGAGGTTAAGTTTGCAAGTACGTTGACATGTCAGCAACTCCAATAAGGGCAGTACAAAAGTGTTTCCAAAAAAGGTTTTATAGACACTCAAAATCAAGAATTCTTACCACATGGAAAAGCAAGAGAGGTTCATATATTCCTTTTATTTCATAATTGTATTACAGTGGCTTGTGTGATGTCTACAAATCTATTTTTGCTAGTGTTTCTATATGAACCTTTTATAATTACTGTGTTAATTAAGTTGATTAGTATTTTTTAACTGCATTCAGTACTGGTAAACTAATTCCCTTCACAGTTTTGGGAATTTCCTATTTCTGCATGAGCATGCTTATTACATTTTTTTTAATTTGTAGGTTTCACTCCAAAATCAGTATTTTGATGGTGGACAATAAATGAGTATTTACTACAGCACTGGTGGGAGGGTTCATTTGGGATGGCTCTTGATCTGAGTCTATACGTTTAGCACTAGTTAAGTTCTTGAGAAACTCCATTCATTTCTTGAGGCTCTCTAGAATGGATTTTATAAGTTACATTAATTAATCAATGCCTTATAATGAGGTACTGATCTAATACAACTATGAACAAAGTACTCTCTCTAATATAAATTTTCTGGCGGACAAAAATTTGAAGGAACAATTAGTGGGCTCAGCGCACATTGCATTATATAATGTTCAAGGAGAGATGTAACACACGTATGCGTGTACCACCAACAACCACCACCACAACAAAGGAACTGACAAGAGAATAGAGTATGGAAGCCACTGAAGTCCATCTTTTTGAATGGATGCCTTTTATTCCAATTACTCACAGGAATATTGGGAAGGAGTTCCAACAGTACTGAAAGGGACCCAGACAGTTGCTACCGTGAGCTTCCCACCTAGCACGCAGTACACATTATAAACACTGGACTCCTCAAGCAAACTGCATACTACAACTCACTCGAAAGGTAGGAGGACATTGTTTCTTTGATGCTCAATTCATCGGAACTTCTGCTAAGCACTGTAACTCATTTATATTTTTTCAAGGCAGTTAAGAATCAGAAATACTTCTTTCAGGGACTTTCTGAAGATATATGGAGGTGTTTGCTTCCTGTATAATTTTCTTCTTTCAGCATGAAATATTGCAATTACCAAAATAAGCTAAGCAACTGCTCTTCTGCAGTTTTATCCATTTTGAATTTATTATTCAGTATTTGAGGTCTAAAAAGTAAAATGTTTTAATGAAAGCTTCCTACATTGTCCACATTCAGACTTTTTCCTCAGTGGAAAATATTGGTATTTCTAAGATTTGAAAATTACATAAAGGCTTTGTCAGGCTTCTCATGTTCATAATGATCTTGTTGTTCAGAGGTAGTAAGTTCAGAGCTTGGATAAAACATATGCAACATCATTTATAGTGGAATGTTTTCTCCCAGTTTGAGTTCTGACGGATTCTTAGGTGTGTTGGCTGGGTAAAGCATTAGTGACATTTGCTAAAGTTTCTTACTGTAATGATTCTCTGGTGATTTTTAAGATATGAGCTACATGTTACAGAGCTCTCACATTCATGCCATTTCTAAGAAGATTTTTCTCCTGTATGAGTTCGCTGATGTTTCTTAAAATTTGAGCTATACCTAAAGAATCTCTCACATTCACTACATTTGTAAGGTTTCTCTCCGGTGTGAATTCGCTGATGTATCCTAAGTTCTGAAATACGTGTAAAGGATTTCCCACATTCCACACATTTATGAGGTTTTTTTCCCGTATGAATTTTCTGATGATATCTAAGGTTTGAACTATACTTAAATGATTTCTCACATTCACGACACGTGTAAGGTTTCTCTCCTGTATGAGTTTTCTGATGCGTTCCCAGATTTGTGCTACATGTAAAGGACTTTCCACACTCACCACATTTGTAAGGTTTCTCTCCCGTATGAATCCTCTGGTGTCTTTTAAGATGTGAGCAATACCTAAAGGATTTCTCACATTCACTACAGCTGTACGGTTTTTCTCCTGTATGAATTCTCTGATGTTTCTGTAACGTTGAGCCACATGCAAAGGATTTCTCACAGTCCCTGGATTTGTAAGGCTTCTCTCCCGTATGAACTCTCTGGTGAGTTCTAAGATTTGAGCTATTCTTAAATTTTTTCTCACATTTATCACATTTGTAAGGCTTCTCTCCTGTATGAATTCTCTGATGATTTCTAAGAGTTGAGCTATATTTAAATTTTTTCTCACATTTATTACATTTGTAAGGTTTCTCTCCTGTATGACTTCTCTGATGTCTTCTAAGATGTGAGGTAGACGTAAAAGATTTAGCACATTCATTACATTTATAAGGCTTCTCTCCTGTATGAAATCTCTGATTTCTTTTAAGATTTGATCCATATGTAAAGGATTTCTCATATTCCCTACATTTGTAAGAGTTCTCTCTTATTTGCATTCTCTGATTGCTTTTCAGGTTTGTGGGCTGGCTAAAGCATCCACCAAATTTGCTGCATTTGTAAGGTTTGTTTCCTATATGAATTATCTGATGACGTCTAAGACATGAGCCTCTGGTAAAGAATTTCTTACAATCACAAAATTTGCAAAGTCTCTTTCCAGTGAGGGTTCTGTTACAGTCTTGAACTTTATCCAATTGGTTAAAACGCATGCAAGGTGCTGTACATTTGTGTGGTTTCTCTCCGTAATGAATTACCTGATGTATCCTGAAGGTCAAGTAGGTCTGGAAGCATTTCCCACATTTCCTACATTGGTAGATTTTTTTTCCACTATGGATTTGTTTCAGCATGAATTTATTTTTAACATCAGATACTTTTTCATATGCTGTATTTTTATGTTCTTTCTTTTTGGAGTGCATTCTTTTGTTTTGACTAATAACGGAATGCAAACGTAAACATTTCCGACAGTCTTTATATTTGCAAAGTTCTTCAGCACCTCCATTTCTAGAGCTGTCTAGAGTTGACAACTGAATAGAGGAGGAATCCTTATCATTTCCAGGTCCGTACTTGATGCCGTTTTCTGTTCTGTCATTTTTGCTATGTGTACATTGGGAGGATTCATAAAGCGTTCTGCCAAGCACAGCGTAAGTATCAGATGTCTTTAGCCTGTTCATGTGCTGACAGACAATATATTTTGAGCCTTGATCCACTGTGTTCTCATATTTACCACGTAAGAGATATTTCTCTGAAAAATGAGTACAAATAGGGATAATAGGGTCTGGTGACTGCATAGGAGAATCCATGCCTGATGTTCCCTTACATTTTCTCAGACAAATTAACTAGCATTACTTAGTACCAGAGCCCTCAGCAGAGTCTTTTTGTTTTTCACTCTCATTAAATGAAGGGCAATAAGAATGATTATAGTCTCCATTAAAACACAAGGATTGCAAAAAGGCCTTCATTGTTACCTAAACACATACTTTTAGGAAGTAGAAAAAATGGCAATTGAGAAAGGAGTTGCTTGATGGCTCATGTGTGGATTATTTCTCCAAAGAGTCACACAGTGTAGCCTTGACTAATTAGGAACTCACTGTATAATGCAGGCTAGACCATACCTCAGCAAATACTCTTGCTTCAGCCTACCTAGTGCAAGGACTAGAATCAGGTTCAGCAGGAATAAATATGCAGACTGTATTTCAAAAATTAATCAATAAAATAAACATAAGCAACATGTCTGCCATAAAAATGAACATTTTTTTCACAAAATAAAAAAGTTATTTTTTATTTTACAACCTTTCCAATTTTTAAAAATTAGGACAGGCAAATAGTTTAATTCAATACTAACATTAAAGTATTTCAATAACAAAGACTACTTTAATGTCTTCCTTTGCTATGAATATCCAATATTCTTTGAACTTTAAGGTTTTCATTTAAAAGAAATTAAGAGCACTGGAGAGATCACACAGTATGTAGCATTTTGTTGCTCTTGCAGAGAACACAGAAAAAATGTCAAAGAAGCATCAGGAAAAATTATGTTTATTACCAGAATTTCCCTAAGTTCTGATAGCTGTTAGACTCTTCAGGGCGTTAGGTTAAAAATAATACGTAAATGGTAGGTAAATACAAAAGATGAGTCAGGAATTCTACAAGAGCATTCTTACCTACAAAGACTAGATTTGTGTAATTCTCCAACATCACATCAATGTACAAAGATCTCCACGCAGAATCCAGGCGGTCCCACTCCTCCTGGGAAAAGTCAACATCCAGATCCCTGAGTGTCCACAGACCCTGTTGTGATAAAATACTCATTTACCCATGTGGTTTGTACAAATATCCCTAATGAAGAGAAAGCCAATAACTATACATGCTTTGTGACATAATGGGGCCTGGCAAGTCTTCAAAGACAAACGTTTTCTGGGTGTGCTTTAGACATGAGTCAGCAGTTTCTCCATCTTAGATGCGCTTCCAGAGGACCTACTACGCTCAGTTCCCACCACACAACTGATTCTAACTCATTTCATGGGAACCAGTGTTCTCTCCTAAACTCTACAGGCAGGAGAAACATAGCATTTAAAATAAAAATAAGTCAATTTTAAAGTAAGACACTTTCTACAATACTCATACTCTCTCTTTTTTTTTTCATCTCTGCAAAAATGGGATGACATAATCTTCTAAACTTTAAACTTTTAGGGAATATGCAATTACTATTTGATGTATAGATGCAGGGATGCATTTTTATGAATGACATGTTGATATCAAACAATATCAGTGTCTCATCTAATATGGAAATGTTATGAAGAAAAAAACTGTGTGTCTGAATGCTTCACCTGGACTTGCTCTAATGTGGATAGTGGCCCAGCCTCATCTATATCTGGATTTCACATGAATCTACTCTGAAATGCTCAGTTGGTAGCTGAAGACCAGATGTTGGTGTCCCAGGGCAGGTGGGGGCAGGGCCTGAAGCATGTGGATGCAATAGCAGCAAGGGTGGAATGAGACATGGGACATGATTTAGTTTGTTTTGTGAGAAAGTGTACAGATAGGAAGCACATCTCAGTATGGCTAGAGCTACTCTGACAACCCGTGTCTCTCACATGCTTTATTCCTTATTTCCTCAAAGTCTTCAATCATTAATTACATAATTTCTTAGGATACAATCTTCCTTGATTTCATAAGCAAATTTAAAAAAAAAAAAGCGAGCAAGCAGCAATTTTTATGAAAACTAAAAACTAACTATGATAAAACCAGTTTTTATTTAACTCAATGTCTTTTCCCTCAAGATTGGTGTCATAAAGCCTTGCAGTTATAAAAATGCTAGACAGGATGTCTTTATCTAAGTTTGGCTAAGTTAATAAATTGGTAGCTATTTCCTACTACCTGTTATATGAAACTTGTTCTGTATTATTTTATTAATCCTAATACTTAATCTTTCTAAAGAAATTCAATCTCTTATTGCTTTCTTTAATTCTCCCCTATCTCCATTAATTTTCTTTTATATTTGGTATAAGACCACCACCCTTTTCTTTGACTTGGAAAGTATTGTGTAGCTCTTTTTGCAGCATAAAAGGCTTTCTTAAACAAAGGCAATCTTCATTATTTTTCTATAATATCAGAAAAAGTCCCGATCTGACCAGCCTGGTATGGAAAACAGGCAGTTCCCTGAGCCAAAATATTTCGCTGTGTTTGTCACCAGCCCTTTTTAATATGATCCCTAACTTTATTTCATCCCTGTAAAAGTTGGAGGAATCAGAATTTCTAACCCTGATGGCTTTGGCTTCAGGGCTGTGCCAAGGCTTGCCATTAATTATACAACAGAAACATTTTCCTACCTGGACTCTTCCGTGTGTCTGAGACTGGGCACGTATAGAGAGGGGCATGGGGACCAAATGACTCAGTAATGGCTTGTCGGGTCTTCTTTAAGTTTGTTCTCAAATCCTGTGTCTCAGGTTTATTAATACTACCGAGATAATAGTTTCTATGGAAGACTCATTTTCTTGTATAGCTTATTTCCCAGGGAACTACCACTAACTCTATTGTTTTGTTATTGTTGTTGTTGTTGTTGTTTTTCAAGACAGGGTTTCTCTGTATAGCCCTGGATGTCCTGGAACTCACTCTGTAGACCAGGCTGGCCTCGAACTCAGAAATCCGCCTGCCTCTGCCTCCCGCGTGCTGGGATTAAAGGCATGCGCCACCACTGCCCAGCAACTCTATTCTTACCAACGCCAGCTTTTATAATAATTGTTACATTATCCTGGCCCTACCCTTCAGTGAGGGTCCCTTACCAACAAGGATTTCAAATATTAACATGTCAGAAACACAAACAAAAAGTGTATAGTAAATTTCCAACAAGGTCATTCCAGGTCTTCCAAGCACTGGAACTTTGTCAAGCAGTGCCTGCAGGATGCCTGGCCTCACCAGCCAGGTATACCTTTATTAGAAGATATAACTTTATTAGAACAAAAGGTAGACTGTGGAAAGGAGGCGTGAGGAATGAATCAAAAGTCAACAAAGTTTGCTTTTGAATGATAAGGAGGATAACAAGGATACATATGTTACACATTCTGAAATGCACATAAAATCAAATCATCTGTGATTTTGTTAAATGAAAATAGTTTGACTAACATGAATTAGTAGAAAACTCAGCATAAGGCAATGTTAGTTCACAAACCAATACAGATTTCATATGAATAATAATTACACAAATTACATATATGAATTCACTAGTGAAGAGTTTGAAAATTTTCTATAAATAATTAGGTATATATGAAAATGCATTCAAACTAGAAAGATCTTCTGTGATTAGCAAATATATATAACGCTGGCCATAAATGTACTAAATGTTCACAAATATTGAAAATATGATTGCTTATGAAATTGGCTCAGTTGAAATTATGAATCACGTAACTTTTCTTCAAATTTGATCTCAACCATTTAAAAACAATTGACATTGCCTGAACAAGTATCATTTACAATATCTGTTTTATATTTGATAAAGTAAATGAGAAAGGTTATATCTCCACTTCTTCAAAATTTCCCATCAGAGATAGCTCAGTAACAAAATCACTTGTAATTCTTTCAGGGAAACACAATTTATTGTTATTTATACACATTCTTGCTCACTGCAGTGCCTAACTCCAGTACCACGCATTTGGTGCTGACCTCATTGCTCCAAACTCATCATGCAGTACACATAAAAACATGTAGATGATCATTCATATATTGAAATATATTCTATTTAAAAGAAAGAAAAAGAAACCTGTTCACTGCAACCTCAAATCGTAGAATGAAAACCATAGAGTTTGAAAGCATTTGTCCTCCCCACAAAGGAAGAGAACAAAAAAATTAGGAAGGGTATCTATTGATGCTAGAAAATTGATGGTTTATGCATAGGTCCAGGACAACTCTTTCTAGAAAATTCTTATTATAGATTTCATGTGACACAATACAGATATGGAGTCTGCTTAGTTCACACATGGTATTATAGTACTGTGTTGGAAAAATAAAAGGAAAGGGAGAGAGGAATTATGGATCTATTGAGATCTTAACACTGAACATTGAAATAAAGAGAATGAATGATATGAGCTGGAAATCTCCTGAAATAAGTATATTTCAGGTATTAAAAAAAAAAAAAATGTATCTCAGCCCCTGACTTGGGCAGAGGCTCCCTGAATGAGGAGACAATTTGGGAACCAGAACTCTAGGTAGGGCACTGTACTGGCTGGTTTTGTGTCAACTTGACACAAGCTGGAGTTATCACAGAGAAAGGAGCTTCAGTTGAGAAAATGCCTCCATGAGATCCAGCAATAAGGCATTTTCTCAATTAGTGATCAAGGGGGGAGGGCTCCTTGTGGGTGGTACCATCTGTGGGCTGGTAGTCTTGAGCTCTGTAAGAAAGCCAGCTGAGCAAGCCAGGAGAAGCAAGCAAGCCAGTAAGTTACATCCCTCCATGGCCTCTGCATCAGCTCCTGATCCCTGATCTGCTTGAGCTCCAGTCCTGACTTCCTCTGGTGATGAAGAACAGAGTGGAAGTGTAAGCTGAATAAACCCTTTCCTCCCCCACTTGCATCTTGGTCATGATGTTTGTGCAGGAATAGGAACCCTGACTAAGACAGGTGCATACCCATAATCCTCCTCCAGTCTCTCAATGCCAGCCTTTCCTATCCCCGTACACGTCCCAGCCTCTAATTTAAGCAGAGACACCTGCTAAGCCAGAGACAGCACTGAACTTTAGAAGAGCAGGTAGACTGCACACCATCAGACCCCCTTATACTCTCAGTAACCACCTTTGCAATTCCCCCCACTATACCTCATAACCATGTCCTAAACCCCAACTTAGGCAAAAATAAACCTGATTGAGCAGAGGCCACTCTGGCCAAAAGAAGTCTAGTTCCCCAACCCAGATGGAGACTCCTTCCAAATGACAGGCCATATCAGTAAGACTAGAGATGAAAAAGAAACCAAAGAACAAAACACCTCATCCAACAAAGATAATTTCAAAAATTGGCACCTACACATTTAAGTTCCATAATCCCAGGTGACTTGATGCCAACATAAGAACAAAATCAACTGCGGTCAAAGTATTATGTCATGCCATAGTCCAACTACCCTACTACAGAATGCCCCAAAAAGCACAAAAAAGACATTAAAACTAACTTTATGAATAGAGGTCCTTAAAGCATAAATGAATCCCTTAAAGTAACTGAGGAAAAGACAAACAAAACTCACACACAAAGAAAATATAAATCCCTTTTAAAAAGCCAAGAAAAATAATACTTGAAGAAAATGAATAAAACTATTCAAAGATGAAAATGGAAATGGAGAATCTAGGAAAGTTAACGGGAGCTACAGGTGCAAGCATCACTGATAGAATACAGTAGACACGAAAGGCTCTCGGGGGCTGGTGATACGATAGAAGAAACAGATAAGATAGGTCAAAGAGAATGTTGAATCTATAAAATTCCTGACAAAAAGCATCCAGGAAATCTGCGACACTATGAAAAGTCAAAATCTAAAAATAACTGGAATGGAAGAAGTATAATAATCACAGCCCAAAGATCCAGAATTCATTTTAGTATAAAATAATAACATATAAAGAGCAGCCTGTTAGAATCACACTTGACTTCTCAATGGAGGCAGTAACACCTAGAAGCGTCTGCACACATAACCTACGTACAGACTCTAAAAAGAACAGATGCAAGCTTAACAATCCTGAGTAAAAGGGTTTTGATATATCACAGTAACTTGTCCCAAACCTTTCTAAAGAGCTATGGTAACAGAAATCACAGAGTGTTGGCATAAAAACAGACATTTCAATCAATGGAATTGAATTGAAGACCTAGATATAAATTTACACACCTATGAACTCCTAATTTTGTATAAAGAAACCAGAAAGACACAATTGAAAAAAAGAAAGAAAGAAAGAGAGAGAGAGAGAGAGAGAGAGAGAGAAAGGGATGGAAGGAGGGAGGGAGCGAGCAAGGAAGGGAGGAGGAAACTTAACACAGAAACAGAAATGAAACCAGACAATAAACCAAAAAATCCAATTAAAAATAGATTATAGATCTAAACATACTTGATAAGTAAGAAAATGGCTGAGAAAAATGTAAGGAAATGTTCAACCTCATTAGACATCAGTGAATGCAAATCAAAACTACTTTGAGATTCCATCTTAAACCTGTCACAATGGCTCAGATCAAAATCACAAATGACAGCTCATGCTGGCTAGAATGTGGAATAAGGGAAACACTCCACTGCTAATGGGAGTGCAAACTTGTCTAGCTACTATGCAAATCAGTAGGCAGTTCTTCAGAAAATCCTGAATCAGTATACCTCCACTGAAGAACGGAGGGGCTTCATTTATACAATGACATACCAGTCAATTGGTAAAAATAAAAATGACATCATCCTAAGTGAGGTAACCCAGACCCAGAAAGACATACATGGTGTTTACTCACCGTGAAGTGGATATTAGCTGTTAAGTAAAGGACAATCATGCTAAGACCCAAGGGTCCCAAAAGGCTGTGTAACAAAGAGGGTTCTCAGCAGGATGCACAGATCACCCTGCAAAGGGGAAGTCGAACAGACTTTCTGGTAAACTCTGGCAGATGATAGTGGGAACAGATAAAATCAGATATGGGGGAAGAGTATTGAGAGTATTGAAAGAGACAAATGGAATTGGTGGTTGGGGGGGGTATTGGAAAGCTAGTGCAGTAGAAATTCACGAGACTATGGGAGGGTGGCACTCCCAAGGACTCCTATTAATGGAAGAGACAGTGCGTAACTGGGCATCTTTTGCAACCAGGCAACTTTCAGTCGCAGGAATGGGACAAAAATCCAGCCACAAAATCTTCAAATCACAATCTACCTTATCTACAAAATGTGTAGAGGCATTGAAGGTGCAAAATTTGTGGGCATGGCCAAGCAAAACTGGTCTTAATTAATCCAACACCATGAAAGGGAGCCCATGTCTGATAGATACTGCCTGTATGACCAGGAAACTGAGCTGCATAGCCCAGAGTCCTTAGATAGGAAAACATACATACATACATACATACATACATACATACATACATACATACATACATACATACATAAAAACAGAAAAGAAAAAAAAAGTTTGTAATGATATTCTGGGTACCTAGCTTATTTGTCATCAGAAAGACTACCTCAGCAGCTTATGAAAGATGATGCAGAGAGCCATAGGCAAATATTAGTCAGACTGCCCAAATTGGAGATCTCTGTCAGTCCCTGACCTAGAACTCGGGCAATTCTATGGAAGAGTGGGAGGAAAATTGTTGCTGCCAGAGGAGTTGAGGACATCAGGAGAACAAGGTCCACAGACTCAACTAAGGTGGGATCACAGAAGGTCAGAGACTGCAGCAACATTCAGGCAACCTGCATTGATACAGTCTAAGTCCTCTGCAAGTAGGACAGTGTTATCACCTTGGTAGTTTTGTGGGAATCTGAACAATGGGAGTGGGGGTGTCTCTCAAGATTTTACCTGCTCTTGTGACCATGTCCCTCCTTCCTGTTTGCCTCACCCAGCCCTTATATGAGGGCATGTGCCTTGTCTTATTGTAACTATTTACGCTCTTGTTGTTTGATATTCTTTGCAAGTCTGCACTTTTCCGCAAAGAAACAGAGGAGGTGGATTGGGATGGCGTGGGGAGGATGTAAGCGGTTGGAAAAACTACAGAGAGGGGAAACTGAGGCTAGGGTGTATTGGGTGAGAGAGCAATAAATAAAAATTTAAAAACTGGGGGAAAAGCCTGTAGACACATCACCAGTTTGTGAAATCAAATTCCATGGAGTGAAACCAGTATATTGAGATCTGAATCTCCTCACAGAAAAATCAGTTTCAGGAAGGAGCAGGCCATATATTCATTCTATCATTTGTCCATGCCGTACAGCTGGGATATTTATTATTAGGACTCACAATGAGCATCTACTTAGTCAACTTCTCTATAAATTGCTCAGTGATTCCATAAAAAAAAGTCCATGTGTTTTCATAGCTACTTTCATAGACCTGTTTCTGGACATGTGGGCACGCCTGAAATGTAATCTATGTGGAACAGGAGCTCTTTCTTCATCACTAATGCATAAGGACAAGCCTATCCTCTGCAGGAACTGAGTAGTAATATATTTCATTGAACACCATTCACAGTGGAATCTCTTTCAAATTTCAAGTCATAAGTCCATGAAAAATATATGTCCTTATGGTAATAATGGATAAAATAGGGAAAGACTGTGCTATGTAGGAGTCAGGATTTAAAGACAAACTTGATTACCAAGAAAGAAATGGAAAGAACTCATAAAAAATAAACACTTCGCGTGGATAGATGGCTTAGTGGTGAAGAGCATAGACTGCTCTTCCAGAGGTCTTGAGTTCAACTCCCAGCAATGAAATGATGGCTCACAACCATCTGTAATGGGATCTGATGCCCTCTTCTGGTATGCCTGAAGAAAAGTGACAGTGTTCTTATGTACATATAATAAATAAATAAAATCTTTTTTAAAAAGTAAATAAATACTTCAGATGATATTGTCCAAGGGAGAGAAGTAAGAGCTTGCATGATTTTAATATAACAATAAGCTTCAATAAAACATGGACATGGCACTGACCTGGTGTTCATTTACAGGTGACACAGCCATTCTCCTTCTTGCTCTGGATTTCTCTCTCAGGAATGAAGACTGGAACTCCTGTTGACGTTTCACATCCAAGTGTAAAAGGCATATAAAACAGTTGTATTATGGACAGTGTCAAACCACAGGAAAAGACCAGAACACCCAAATAATACCAAGTCAACAGGAGAAGAGAGCATTCAAAGTTATAAGTAAGGGCTGATAAAGTCAACCATACCATTGCACTCAGAAACATTGGCTCTTACATTTCATTTAGAAGGCAGAAAACTTAAACACACAGCTGATATCTCTAAAAGAAGACATGTAGATGTTTTCCCAGAATGTTGTTGGGAAATGTAGATTATAACCTGCTAGTCCTTTGCTGTTTGATGAGCCAGGTTCTGCCATATTTTCTAGAAATTTTGCTTTATTTATTCTAGACCACTTTCCCCTAGACCTGATCATTGCTTCTAGGCCATAAAACCCATCCATATGAGTGATGTTACTTGTACATTACAACAGCTTAAGTGTTTTCTATGGTATCTTAGGGCCAGGCCAATCCTGACATCTATTGGCAATATGTTTACCCAGTCAATCTCTCTAGACCCATAATCGTGGACACCATTTCTGAATCAAGAGAACTCATCTTTATGAAATAAGCCAATAACACGTTTCATGGAACCTCTCAGGATGAAAAGAAAAAAGAAGACAAAGAGATAATTCTCAGGTACATAGTACGCTTGAGGCTTACCTAGAATAGATGAGAATTCATCTAAAAAATGACAGTATCTCAAAGGCACCACCACTGTGCCCCTAGCAAGCACCCCTAATGGTCACCAGGCCTCTAAACCCAGGACCCCTATGTAGAGTATGAGGACAGAGCTGGATTGACACATTGTCTGATACTCATATCCTAATAAGGACAGTATTGGGCTGCTATGTTTGGTAGCTGCCAGAGTCCTATTTGCTCTCCTGTTGTTGCTCTGCAATGTGGGAGTGTTACTACATGAATTATGACTTAAAATAAGGGTCCATCCTTTTCATGGTCACACTTGCCTTCAGCAATGGCTTTCTTGTCATCCTCAGCATGAGTTTGGCCCCAAGTGATGTAGCAATGAGGAAAATTGGTGCCAGTATTCAGGATTTAAATGAGAATTCCAGGTATTTCCCTAATAGAGGGAGAGATAGTCAAAGAAATTCCTTAACTTTGAACCTGCAAGCAGACAATGGAAGCACCAAGCATACATGGCATTTGAGTATGTGTGTGTGTGTGTGTGTGTGTATGTACGCTGAGGGGGGAGGTGGGGTAAAATTCTTCTCAGTGTGTGTGTGTGCTTAATTTTTAGAAGGAACTCAGCAGGGTAGAGGATGGCCCAAAGACACATACTCCTAATAAGTGGGCTGAGGTTGGTATTTAGAATGATATGGAGGGACATAGTAGGTCATGGCACTCCTAGTGTCACTTTCCCTTCCTTATTTTAGGAAACTAAAACAAAACAAAACAAAACAAACAAACAAAAACTAAAGGTGAGATGGTGGGAGTTATCATGGTCTTCTTTCTGTTTCTAGGCCTGAATCCAGGAGGTTTATCTACTTCCTATTTATTAGGGTCAGTTGTTTGACCATATGAGGATTGCGCTACCCGCCTGCTTTGTGCTCATTACTTTCTATGCCTCAATGAGCAGGGTTCCAAAGATTTGCTCTTCGAGACAACTTCTATTCTCTGAGGCATATACTGAGCCCAGATGTCCAGATCCCAAGGAGCAAGTCTCTTGTCCTCGGGATTTAGAAGTCAGTGTAGCAAGGAGGCCCAGGTATATAGATGGCGCTGACTGATCCCTGCCCAAGCCAAGCACAGGGGTTCCAAGGCTGAAAGAGATCTGACTGTCTGCCATAACAAGGGTGGAGTGCTGGTGGTAGGACTGACTTACTTGTATCATGTGAGCTGATGACATTCACTCTCCCTCCAGTATTCTATGTTTATTCCCTTTGTCCCTATTTCTTGATATTTTACTGGAATTTTGTACTGAGAGAAACCAGGTGCCTTCAGAACTCTCTTTAATAATTAATCTTTTTTTTTTCTTTTTCATACAACATGCCTTCTGTCTTCCCAAAGCTTAGATATCCAATAATATCCTTAGATCAGATAAAAGGCTTGGAGCCTGGGACTAGGGGTTGAGCAAGACCCACATTTCAGCCTGGATACAAGGGGAAGAGTATCCTTTACCCTCAGAAGGGCTGCAGGATCCCCTGCCAAGGCCACAGAACACTGAAAGGGAGGGGCCAAGACACCTAGACTGTGGTCCAGATTTAGAAGGACTATCTTTTTTCTTTGCTGCTCACTTATATATTTTTTATTAATCATTCCATTTGTTTATACTCAAAGATATCCCCCTTCCAGGTTACCCCTCCACAAACCCATCATCCCACACCCACCCTCTTCCCATCCCCTTTTTCTCTTCGAGGGTTCTACCCCACCCACCCACTTCTGCTCCACTGCTCCAGCATTCCCCTACACTGGGCCGTCAAACCTCCATAAGACCAAGGGACTCCCTTCCCATTGATGTCAGACAAGGCCATCCTCTGCTACATATGTATCTGAAGCCATAGATCCCTCTCTATACACTCCTTGGTTGGTGGTCTAGTCCCTGGGAGCCGATATTGTTCTTCCTATGGGGTTGCAATCCTTCTCTGTTCCTCCAGTCCTTCTGCCAGGTCCCCCACCAGGGTCCCCGAGCTCAGTGTGAGGGTTGGCTTTGAGCATCGACATCTGCATTGGTCAGATGCTGGCAGAACCTCCCAAAGAACAGACACACCAGGTTCCTGTCAGGAAGCACCTCTTTGCAACACCAACAGTGTCAGGGTTTTGCGTCTGCAGAAATGATGGATCCCCAGGTAGAGTGGTCTCTGATTGGCCCTTCCTTCAGTATTTGCTCCATTTTTTCCCCTGTCTTTCTGGGTTAAAAACTTTGAGATGGGTGGGTGGCCCTATCCCTTGACTGGGGGCTGTACCTATCTACTGGAGGTGCTCTCTACATGTTCTATGTCCCCTTTGCTGTGTGAATTTCAGCAACCCACAGATTGGGAAACAATCTCTACCAACCCTACATCCAATATAGGGCCAATATCCAAAATATACAAAGAACTCAAGAAGTTAGACTCCAGAGAACCAAATAACCTTATTAAAAATGGGGTACAGTGCTAAACAGAGAATTCTCAACTGAGGAATCTTGAATGGCTGAGAAGCACTTAAAGAGATTTTCAACATCCTTAGTCATCAGGTAAATGCAAATCAAAACTAACCTGAGATTGCACCTAACACCAATCAGAATGTCTAAGATCAAAAATGCGTGTGACAGTAGATGCTGGCCAGGATGTAGAGAAAGAGGAACACTCCTCCATTGCTGGTGGGCCAGCAAGCTGGTAAAACCACTATGGAAATTAATCTGGCAGTTCCTGAGAAAATTGGAAATAGTTCTACCTGAAGACCCAGCTATACCACTCTTGGGCATATACCCAAAAGATGCTTTAACATATATCAAGGACACATGGTCTACCATGTTCATAGCAGCATTATTTATAATAGCCAGAAGCTGGAAACAACCCTGATGTCCCTCAACAGAAGTATGGATACAGAAAATGTGGTACATTTACACAATGGAATACTACACAGCTATTAAAAACAATGACTTCATGAAATTTGCAGACAAAAGGATAGAACTAGAAAATATCATCCTGAGTGAGGTAGCACAGACACAAAAGAACACACATGGTGTGTGCTCAGATAAGTGAATATTAGCCCACAAGCTCACAATGCCCACCATACAACTCACAGATGATATGGAGCTTAGGAGGAGGAAGACCAGGGTGTGGATGTTTCAGTCCTGTATTGATGGAGGAACAGGATGATCAAGGGAGGTGGAGGGAGGGGGAGGCTGGGGGGGAGAGAGGAGGGGGCGGAAATAATGGGGTGCAGTATCAGGTATTGAAAGGGACAGGAAATAAGTACAGAGGGCCAGGAAATTGAATTAAAATATGTAGCAGTGGGGAGGAACTGGGGGTAGCCCAGGTGCCAGGGAAGCAAGAGGCTCCCAGGACCCAGTGGGAATGACTTTAGCGGAAATCTGCTCAGTGTAGTCCAAGCTGACCTCACATTTCTTATGTCCATGAAGATGACCCTGAACTGCTTCTCCTGCCTTCACCTATCAAGTGCTGGTCTTGCAGGAATGTACTACTATGTCTTGGATGTAGGGATCGAATCCAGGGCTTTGTGTATGCTAGGCAAGAACTCTAACTGGGCTACAAGCCATCCTCCTCTTTATAATTTCAAAGGACTGCAAGTGGATGTGTCTTTGTGTCTTCCCTTTTCATTGCTATAATTCCCTCCCTCACAAACTCTCTCCTGGGTTCCCTCAATGAACTGTGACAAACTACCTTGCAGCACCCCCAGCTCCTAGCCGTACTTCCACATCCATGTGCAGACAAAGACAGAGGCCCAGGTTCTCCCTTACCTTGGCGCCAGGTCCTGACTGGAAACTGAAGAAAACACAGTACTGCCACTCCGGTTCTTTCAGAGAGAAATCGCCAAAGTGTCCCTGCCAATCCAAGTCTCACTTCTAGCACTATCCCGCCTCCTTCCCTACGTGCAACTGTGACATCAGGACGTCAAGGGGGTGGGCAGTGGCAGCTGGCGTAACTGCTACCTTAAAAAGGATGGGTCTGACAGAGTTGTTAAATCTGTGTTTTTCCGTATAAAGGGAATGCTCCAGCTAACATTTGGTGTGCAGACCTGTCCGGAAGCGCCACTATACCCTGCTAATCCACATTCCTCTTAAGGTAAACATGGGTTTCTCACCCCTGGCGGCTCTGGAGCCTTCCCTTGTCCTCACGCCTCTGAAGGTTCCTGCTGGGCCTCTCAGCATGTGGGGTGACTTGCTCAATATCTTCAACTGCACATAATAGCCCTACCATAAGCACTCCTTGCTCCAGGCTGGTGGCAGCTGCTGATAAGGGATCAGCAAAACCTGAAAGTAGCCATGTTTACCTTCCTCTTCCTTGCGGGGCTGCAAGGTACAGAGCTTCAGACACCTAATGCTGCTCTGTGCATGACTCAGCAGAGCCCAGAGATTCTGGCCCTGCCACCTGTCCTGGATGCCTTTCCCAGCTTGCTTGTTTTGGGGGAGGGGTCGGGGTAGGCAGGAACCCTTGAACTCACTGCACTTCACTTTTACAGATCTTTTCTGTGCTCCCTGTGGTTGAGGGAGAAAACGGAGAGGGGGCATGTGCAGGAAGACTCATGGGTTTCCTCCCCCCACCCCCACTTCTGCCCTCCTGAGCAGTCAGATTATTTTGGACAGATTCTTGGTTGTGGGAGGGAGTAGGGTTGAGTGCTCTCCCTGTGTGGCTGCTGCCCTTGAATACTCTGCGGTGACTAGGTTGGCATGCATGACAATAAACTTGTGTTCATGCCTTGCAAGTGTGCAAAGTGAGCAGTCCTGGTGGAACTTTTACCTCTAAGACTGGGGTCTGATCTAATTGCTCCTTGAATACCGCCACTGATTTGCCCATCGTTTTTATCGTCCTGCTGGATGGAACTTAACAGTTTTTCAATGCCTGTGGTGAGCAGCTCATAAAAATGGTTGCTAATCCAGTTAAAGTTTATTCTTCCAAATGGACAATTTCTAGTTCATGAATTTCCCGTTTGTATGCGTACTGGTGTTCTTAATCTATTTAGCTCTTTTTCATCCTGTATTTCTCCCAGATATAGGGTTAGGTTCTTACTGAGTTCTTACCTACAGTTAAGAAATTCTCCCTTTATGTTTGGATGTAGACCCATGCTTTGGGAATTTTTCCGCTCATGGATCTCCTTCTCACTGTTGCTTCAAGTACTTTAATTCAAAATGGTAGCTTTCATGACTTTGAACTCTAAATTAGTGTGAAATGTATCTCTGAGTAAGGACTTAATTGAAAGAGGAAAATTGTGGATTTTAAAATGTGAAGCCATTGAGATCTGTGGTAATACAGGATCTGTTTATTCTGGGACACCAGAGGAGGAGGTGGAGTCCTTTCAGTCAGAAATTGTCCAGCTACTGCTCCTTAGCATGTAAAACAGGAACATTTTTCTTTGAGAGTTGACTTCCTATGATTTAGGTTCTGGTATTGTGTTGTGTAAAAGTAACTTATAATTGCCTGATGTAATTGTCCCCTGGAAGCATTCTGCCTCAGCCTGCTAACCTAGGCCAAGTCCTGGAAGCTCTTAGCCTATGGACAATTTAATCTAGGCCTAGAATGTTTTCAGACTGGGATACTTGCTTCCGAATAAGCTCGCTGCTTCATAGTTCTTTATGAGCCCTCACTAGGTAGTTCAACTCAGCTGTTCTGGCTCAAACTCATCTCTAAGAAGACTGGTTCAAACTGGCCTCTCTGGGCTTCTCCTGAATTTTTCTTCTTGGCCTCAAAGTAACTCTAGCAAGTGTTATAATTTTCTTAATATTTTTTTTCTCTAGCTCCTTGTGTCTCTACCTGTGTGTAGCCTTTTCTGTCTTCAATGTGTTTCTGCAAAACTCTCCTGTTAAAACTGCCTCCTCTGTCTTTCTTTTCTGCATTCTTCCCTCTTAAGTTGCTCCCCTTTCCTCTCTTTTCCCACGACAGATGGGCATATTCTTTCTGTTCTGTAAAGGTGGAGAGCTCTTGGTGCCACTTCAAGGATATTGGCAAGAATATATACATTTTGCTTGGACAAGAGATGAGGCTCAGGTAATAATTTGACGTTGGGCTAGGTGAAGACTCGACATGCATACAGCTGAGGAATGTGGTCTCTGTATCTGTGTCAGGGTCCAGCCTCAGCCAGGATCAGTTCCCAACTGGAAGCGGGGAGATCTGAAAGGCGCATAATAAAAATTCACAGGCTACTTTTTGGGTACAAGCTGTCAGGCAATTTTTCAAGGCTTAAAGTTTCTTTTCTCTCTCACTCTCTGCTCTCTTTCTCTCTTGCTTATTTGCTTGCAGCTTGAGGCTGCACACACACCCTGCATTCTCCTGGCACTGTGCTTTTCTCCTGTGTGCTTTTCTTTTCTCAAACTCGCACACGTCTGTGCGTGCCCCTTCACCCTTACACACACTCTTAACACACATCTCACACACAACAAATCCACTTTCCTTTCACTCCTCACTCTTCATACACACCTCGCACTCTCTCCACTCACTCCTCACACTCTCTCTCCACTCACTCTTCACACTCTCTCTTTAGCCTTTCTGTTGCCCCAGTCTTTTATTGATACTCTAAAAGCAGGCAGAAAAAAATACATTGTATAATCATTGCCAAATCAAATTCATAGGAATAATCACATCCCACAAAGAATCAAGAATTACAATTGTTCCCCAAAGTTTCCAGCTTCCCTATTCCCAGGCCTGTAGGAAACTAATAATAGCTGCAAACTTATCATTATTTAAGCTTTAACTTTTGACTTATCATACTTCAGAGCTCAGAGCTCCGATGTCAGCTACTTGCACTTTCTTGTGAAGGTGTAATGATAAATGACATGGGCACAGCTGCCAGGCAGTGGCCAGAGAGAATCAAGCTAACCCTTAACTCAGCAGTTCCGCTAGCTTTCTGCTTCTGCAGGTTGCACACAATGACTCTCCTAAGAGTCCCAGTGCTTTGATTTAGTTTTACTAGTATATATTTATGTATTCTATACTTCCTGATCCAGGAACCACTCTCAAATGTTGTGCAAAACTTATTTCATAACTTCAATAGTTTTTTTTCCTTTCATGGGGTTCCACTGTTGGCTCGACTTCATTTTCTAATAATTTCTTCAAATTTTCTTTGCAAGTCAAGCGTTAATCCGTAACTACCATTGTGCATTGTTTCCAAGACGAGAGCACACAGCATGCACCCGGGCCATTGGAACTGTGCTCTGCTGTGCCCCTATGCCTCAATTTTTAATTGTTTAAGAATCAAGGAACATCTAGTTTCAAAGAATTTACCAGAGCAAAAGGAGAAAAAAGTAGGAAAGTCAGATATAATAGAATAATTATGCACACCAAGGCCAACCGGAAAGTAGTCATGCACAAATGAAGTCTGTACAGCTGTTATCCAGAGCTAAGTTTAAGAGAAATGGGAACAACTGTTTTTTACAAAGAGCTGCTGTGGGCTACTGAGATGTCTCCATCCGGACTACGGCAGGCTGTCCCTTATTTCAGATGGCGGGTCCCCTGGAGGGATGTGTCTCCAGCTTCTCAGGGTACCCAGATGTCATCCTTTTTTACAAGGAGCTGCCCTGGGCTTCTGACATGTCTCCATCCTGGCCTACTGCAAGCAGTCCCTCATTGTATGCTGTCCCCAGCATATCTACATCTGACATTGGGCTAGGTCAAGGCTCAGGATGAATACAGCTGAGGTATGTATTCTTTGTATCTTGATCATCTTGTTAAGGCCTTGAATACAGTAATTATGGGACCTTTGTTTATGCCTTGTTTGTTCCTTGACTACTTTTTCTTTGACATAGAACTGACCCTAATCTTTGCATGTACCTAGAATTGTATCAAAGCAGACTGGACAAAATAAATCTGCTTCAGAACAGGTTAGGGTCACGTTATAATGTTGTCTAATTGTCTTTTCTTTTTTTAATCCTCACTCCCTCCCTGGAGATCCCACTGGCTCATGTAAATTCTTTCTCTGATTTGTCACTTTGTTGGTGACTGAATTAGATATTGCTTTCAAATCTGGGTACAAACTGACTTTTCCTTCATCATTTCAGATTAAAGGTGGATACTAAGGGCATATTTTTATTCCAGCCACAGGAATTAAGGGTGCATGTTAAGGGCTGAAACATACCAGAACTAGAAACAGTTTTATTTTCAGCAAATAACACAATCTCAGGGTTCATATTGTGAACAAATGTCTTGCAACACTGTTGGATTTTTTTAGTCTTTATAATAACGGGGAAAATGTAGTGTGACATATGGTGGGAAAGACAGGGAGGGACAATCGAGTAGTTGAGTCCGAGAATCTGTCACAGCTTCAAAGGAAAAGGACCGCTTGGACAAGTTGGATTTGATGAACATAGGCATTACCATGACCAAGTCTGTCGTCATTAGTAACTTGGGAGCCCTTCCTAGGTCCAGCACAAAATGATCATGGAGCCTATCCAGGTGTGTGGCCATTTAGTACTGTTTTACACTTGTAATTTTTAAAAGTGTGTTTGACTGGTTTTGTGGTGGTATCTAGAGTGAGTACATATCAGTGTGAGAATTGAGTTGCCAGCTGCAGCGGGGTTCTTGATCACAGGATGAATATGTGGAGTAGGTGACAATGAGGAGTGTGACCACTGGTTGTCTTTTTAAAAGATGGCCCTGAATACTTTGAGCTGTCTTTATTTGTACAAGTTCCAAAGAATTCAGCTTAAGTAATTTCAGTTTATTTCTCTTTAATCTTTTTCCAAGGATCATTAACATTTATGCATTTTGGATTTTTTTCTTCTTCCCCACTCACATGCCAAAATTGATATTTACCACATATGTAGACATTACATAACCTTTACTTTACATCTAAGCATGAATTTTTTTCTTCCAGGCCAAATGGTTATATCTAGCCAGATATATCTTACTTGTATGATCCTAGGCTGGCAATAAACCAGTGGTTACAGAAAAAAAGATATTAAAGATCTATGGTTAATCTTTAATAGTATGTTACTTTTATATTGTTGTAATCAGAAGAGTATGATATCCAACATAGAATAATAATTTTCAGGTGTAAGTCTAGTTTCTGTGGCCTATATATCATTTTTGGGTGATTAGTAGTTGTGGTCCTATTCTTTCTTGGTTCTTAAATGTTAATAATTAATACTTAACTCTTAACCATTGGGACCAAATTTCTATTATTTCTTCCAGTTTATTTATGCACTTTTACATCAAAGGTGAATGAGAGATTTAGACTCTGTTGTTGATTTTCTGTCAATGAAGGGAAGTCTGATCTTTTCTGCCCTTTAGTTTTTTCTTTTATGTTCTATAGGTTTTTAATGTGAACTTTTAAGAAACTATCTCCTAAATTTTTAGAATATAGTTATCTCTCTTTTACAATTAAGTAAGCAAGAATCATTAATCTTAGTGAAGTTTTCCTCCTTAATCAGAATGACTGCAGCAAAAATGAGAGTTACCATATTAATAACCATAGCTAATTCTAGAAGGGCTTGAAACCCATGCACTCCCTAGGATCAGTGCAGTATTCTGCAACATTGCCTCCACAGGTCTTTGAAAGGTGAGTGGGAATCTTCAAAAAGCCTTGCCTTAAGTAGCTCCATTTGCAAAACACTCATGCATCTTTTCCAGAGGTTACAACATGGCTTCTGCAGACGGCTTTAACACTTAGGTTCTGGTATAGAACTGATTGCAAAGAGCTTGCTGCCCACCTTATCTTGGAGGGCCCTTCCAAGAAAGGCTAACGACTAGGTTCAAAGTTCCCGCCAGCGGGAGCTCCATGCTGTAGAGAGAAACCGTAGGTTGGGGAGAGAAACAGGAAACAAAGAATGCGTTTGGA
>CM052707.1:100749654-100764182 GCA_028551405.1 Uromys caudimaculatus
AAAAAAAAAAAAAAAATAAGAAACCCTGACTAAGACACCTAGTATGATTGATTAATATTGTTCTAACAATGAATGGCTGAGGATGTCTTATATGGCAGAGTACATTGCTAAGCATGTTCAAGACACAATTTTATTCCTTATAACTCATAAACTATGCTGAGTCACATGACTCTACTCATATGCCATGAGAAGTAAATATATGCATATCATCACTTTATGTCCTTGTAAGCCAAATGGTACTTTTGTGGTCATTCTATGTATGAACAATCTTGTGTTAATTTATAATATAACAATGAGTTGTTTTTTCTAATTCAGGAAAATTTTTATTGAAAATATATTTATGCATCAGAGGAGAAAGTGCAATCTACATATGGACCACCAACATTCCATGATTTTATGTACAAAGATTTAGCCTTCAGCTTAAATGTGTTTCCTAACATTGATTGAAAGGCTTCTGTTATTTAAAGTATATATTTCTAGATTAGTATCCTACATCATCTGAAGTTTTTTAAAATAATTTTTATCTTTCTTTATAATACTTTATTATGTTTATCATGCAGTTACCTCATTCGTCTGCTAGATTATCTGATCCAAATGCTCCCTTGTCATTCCTAGCCATCCCATTTGAGACACACCATTTATCCCTCTCAAATTAATGGCCTCCCTCACTATGCCTTTTACTTTTATATATGCATGCACAATTATATACCCACAACCTGTTGAGAACATTTCATGTAGCTTATATGCATATGGTTTGGGGACTGAGAACTTGGAATTTGGATGAGTAATTGGATGCTCATTTCTAGACATGGCCATTTCTCCTGTTTTCAGCAGTAATTAGTTGCTTATAGTCCTAAGTCTATGAGTGAGTCTCTGTGGAAATTCTCACCCGAGAAAGCAGGTCTACAATTGTTGTATAGTTGAGTTGTTCTCTATAGAACCATATTCTCTGTGATTGGTAAGACAAACAATTTCACATATTTCTTGGTCATCTGACTCTTGCAATCTTTTTGGTCAAACTGTCACACTGTTCCCCATGATTAGTTGGAGGATATGGGTGGTAGATTTTTCAGTTCTCCTGGGCATTCCTCAGGATTGCTCATTCTGCTTTGAACACTTATGTTTTTCTGTAGTTATCATCATTGCAACTTTTTTTTTTCATTTCTGAGTTACAAAAGCTACACTTTTATGTGGATATAAGCAAAAATATTTAGAATGAATTTAGAGATGGTTCAGCTTTAATAACATCAGCCAGCCTGACTTTTAAAATGATAGAGGGCCAATACAGGGCTGGTAAATGCTGTGTCAATTTTCTTCTTACATTATCTTCAATGACTTAATTTCTTTGTTAAAGGATATTTCAGACATGACAAAATAAGATGACAGTTTTTATCAGTTCTCTGGTGGAATTTTTGGGGTCACTTAAGTATACTATCATGTCATCTGCAAATAGTTATATTTTGGCTTCTTCCTTTCCAATTTGTAACCCTTTGACCTCCTTTTGTTGTCTAATTGCTCTGGCTAAGACTTTGAGTATTATATTGAACAGGTAGGGAGAGAGTGGGCAGCCTTGTCTAGTCCCTGATTTTAGTGGGATTGCTTCAAGTTTCTCTCCACTTAGTTTGATGGTGGCTAATGGTTTGCTGTACATTGCTTTTACTATCTTTAGGTATGGGCCTTGAATTCCTGACTTTCCCAAGATGTTTATCATGAAGAGGTGTTGAATTTTGTCAGATGCTTTCTCAGCATCTAATGAGTTGATCATATGGTTTTTTTTCCTTTGAGTTTGTTTATATAGTGGATTACATTGATGGATTTCTGTATATTGAAGCATTCCTGCATCCCTGGGATGAAGCCTACTTGATCATGGAATATGATTGTTTTGATGTGTTCTTGGATTCGTTTTGTGAGAATTTTATTGAGTATTTTTGCATCGAGAATCATAAGGGAAATTGGTCTGAAGTTATCTTTCTTTGTTGGTTCTTCATGTGGTTAATATAAGCGTAATTGTGGCTTTATAGATCGAGTTGGGTAGTGTTCCTTCTGTTTCTATTTTGCAGAATAGTTTAAAGAGTATTGGCGTTAGGTCTTCTTTGAAGGTCTGATCAAATTCTATACTAAAGCCATCTGGTCCTGGGCTCTTTTTCGTTGGGAGACTTTTAATGACTGCTTCTATTTCTTTAGGGGTTATGGGACTGTTTATATGGTTTATCTGATCCTTATTTAACTTTGGAATCCTGTTATCTGTCTAGAAAATTCTCTATTTCATCCAGATTTTCCAGTTTTGTTGAGTAGTATGATCTGACGATTCTTTTGAATTTCCTTAGTTTCTGTTGTTATGTCTCCCTTTTCATTTCTGATTTTGTTAATTTGGAAACTATCTCTGTGCCCTCTGGTTAGTCTGGCTAAGGGTTTATTTATCTTGTTGATTTTCTCTGAAAGGAAGAAAAATATATGCTCTTGATTTTATTTAAGGACATATTTCATGCCACATATAACTTTCCATATATTTGTAATGGTTTCATTTCAAAAATAATTTTATTTTTATTTTCCATAAAACATGTAGAAAGACTATACATTTACTTCTTTTTTCAGTCAACTCTATTTTTGTATCTATCTTATGCTTTCTTAAACTCTCCTGTTACAATTGTTAACATTTTCTCTATGTGTCTATTCATGCTAGTGTCACACTCTTATATAAATCTATGCTGCTCTGCTGTTAGACTATTTTTGTTGCTGTTTTATGTTAGCTTTTAATATGTGTATTGTATAAACAATATTCATTCACTAATGGTGACTGATTTAGAAGACAAAATTTACTTTGTAGAAGACTTATGATTTGTCTTGAAATATAGGTTTAGTATATTTCTCTATATTTGATCAGTAAGCTCTTTGAGTGTTCAACATATGTGTACCTGTATTTTTTAACCAATACAATCTGATATTGTGATGTAGGTAAAAACCTTCTTCATTCTATTCCATCCCTCCAGATGTATGAATCTCTGAAGAGTCTAAACCTTAGTCTATAATAGTGGATGTATTTTGGGGTAACATTTGGTGTGGTCCTACCACAACCACACTAATTTCATAAATGAAATTACTATGTCTTAGATCTGCATAAAGGAGCTATAACCAAATTAACAGGCAGTTAGATAGTCTCTATGTTCTGACTCTATATGAACCAGAGAATTAACTTATGTACGCTTTTATAGTGAAATAATGTAAATTAATAGATAAGGAAATACAATTATCCTACAATCTACACAAGAC
The DNA here is from genome assembly GCA_028551405.1 of Uromys caudimaculatus. NCBI lineage: Eukaryota > Metazoa > Chordata > Mammalia > Rodentia > Muridae > Uromys > Uromys caudimaculatus. The sequence goes on from CM052707.1 coordinate 100,752,925, forward strand.
TTCCATTCTCCCACACCTCTTAGCACAGCTTCATCAAAGCTATTGATTTCAGAACCATAAAGTTTAGATTCCCTTCTTTTACTGATTTTCCCTGCCCAGTGATCCTTGTCAGGCATGACCAGCTGCCCCGAGAAACCTGGTCCCTGCTGGATATAAATTTTTCTGCCACCTCTCTGGCCACCCTCTTAAGACCTGCTGTTCAGGTCTGGGCTGGTGTCCTGAGCAGACCTTGGGTGTGAACTCCTCAGCCAGTCCCACAACACCCAGAGGAAGTTCCACTCCCAGGTGCTCTAGCATGCCCAGGATCATAGAATCAGAGGTGAAGATGACTCAACTATGACCAGTGGGATCCAGGAACCCAGGAACTCTGCCAGACCAGTGGCATGGGTTCCTTCCAGTCTGGGCCAGTGCCCTGAACAGACCTTGGGCACAAACTCCTTAGTCCCACAACACCCAGAAGAATCTCCACTCCCAGGTGCTCTAACAGCCCAGGATCCCAGGATCCCAGGAGCTTGGTTAAACCAGGATCACAAGGTTTCAGAGGCAGCTTGACTCCCAGGAGCTCTGTCACATCCAGGATCTCAGGATCTCAGGATCCCAGAATCACAGGATCCCAGAGACATCTGCTCTCTGAGAAGTTCTGACACAACCAGAATCACATGAAGAAGAGGCTCCAGTAAGACAAAGGGAGGGCAGGTAGCACTAGAGATAACCAGATGGCAGGAGCCAGGAGCAAGAACATAAGCAACAGAAACCAAGGCATCATCAGAACCCAATTCTCCCACCATAGCAAATCCTGGATACACCATCACATCGGAAAAGCAAGACTGGGATTTAAAACTTCTCATGACAATGATAGAGGACTTTAAAAAGGTCATAAATAGCTCCCTTAAGGAAATACAGGAGAACACAGGTAAACATGTGGAAGCCCTTAAAGAGGAAACACAAAAATCCCTTAAAGAATTACAGGAAAACAAAACCAAAAAGGTGAAGGAATTGAACAATACCATCCAAGATCTAAAAACGGAAACAGAAACAATAAAGAAATCATAAAGGGAGACAAGCCTGGAGATAGAAACCCTAGGAAAGAGATCAGGAGTCACAGATGCAAGCATCACCAACAGAATACAAGAGATAGAAGAGAGAATCTCAGGTGCAGAAGATACCATAGAAAACATTGACACAACAGTCAATGAAAATGCAAAATACAAAAAGCTCCTAAACCAAAACATCCAGGAAATCCAGGACACATTGAGAAGACCAAACTAAAGGATAATAGGTATAGAAGAGCATGAAGATTCCCAACTTAAAGGGCCAGTAAATATCTTCAACAAAATTATAGAAGAAAACTTCCCTAACCTAAAGAAAGAGATGAACATAAACATTCAAGAAGCCTACAGAATTCCAAATAGATTGGACAAAAAAAGAAATTCCTCTTGTTACATTGTAGTTGAAACACAAAGTTCACAAAACAAGGAATGAATACTAAAAGCAGTAAGGGAAAAAGGTCAAGTAACATATAAAGGCAGACCTATCAGGATTACACCAGACTTCTCACCAGAGACTATGACAGCTAGAAGATCCTGGGCAGATCTCATACAGACCCTAAGAGAACACAACTGCCAGCCCAGGCTGCTATACCCAGCAAAACTCTCAATTATCATAGATGGTGAAACCAAGATATTCCATGACAAAACCAAATTTACACAATATCTTTCCACAAACCCAGCCCTACACAGGATAATAGATGGAAAACTGCAACACAAGGAGGGAAACTACACCATAGAAAATCAAGAAAGTAATCTTTCAACAAATCCCAAAGAAGATAGCCACATGTACTGGCTAGTTTTGTGTGTCAACTTGACACAAGCTGAACTTATCACAGAGAAAGGAGTTTCAGTTGAGAAAATGCCTTCATGAGATTCAGTGGTAATGCATTTTCTTAATTAGTGATCAAGGGGGGAGGGCCCCATCTGTGGGCTGGTAGTCTTGGGTTCTATAAGAAGGTAGACTTAGCAAGCCAGGAGAAGCAAGCCAGTAAGTGACATCCCTCCATGGCCTCTGCATCAGCTCCTGCTTCGTGACTTGCTTGAGTTCCAGTCCTGACTTCCTTTGGTGATGACCAGCAACGTGGAAGTGTGAGCTGAATAAATCCTTTCCTTCTCAACTTGTTTCTTGGTCATGATGTTTGTGCAGGAATAGAAAACCATGACGAAGACACCACACAAACATAAAAATAACATCCAAAATAACAGGAAGCAACAATCACTTTTCCTTAATATCTCTTAACATCAATGGATTCAATTCCCCATTAAAAAGACATAGACTAACAGACTGGATACATAAACAGGATGGAGCATTTTGCTGCATAGAGGAAACACACCTCAGTGTTAAAGACAAACACTACCTCAGAGTAAAGGGCTGGACAAAAATTTTCCAGGCAAATGGTCCTATGAAATAGGCAGGAATAGCCATTCTAATTTCAGATAAAATTGACTTTCAACCAAAAGTCATCAAAAAAGATAAGGAAGGACACTTCATACTCATCAAAGGAAAAATCTACCAAGAAGAACTCCTAATTCTGAACATCTATGCTCCAAATGCAAGGGCACCTATATACATAAAAGAAACTTTCTAAAGCTCAAAACACACATTGCACCTCACACAATAATAGTGGGAGACTTCAACACCCTACTCTCATCAATGAACAGATCTTGGAAACACAAGCTAAACAGAGACACAGTGAAACTAACAGAAATTATGGACCAAATGGATTTAACAGATATCTACAGAACATTTCATCCTAAATCAAAAGAATATACCTTCTTCTCAGCACCTCATGGTACTTTCTCCAAAATTGATTATGTAATTGGTCAAAAAGCAAATCTCAACAGATATAAGAAGATTGAAATAATCCCATGCCTTCTATCAGATCACTATGGATTAAGGCTGGTCTCAGTGGCAAGAGAAACAACAGAAAGCCCACATGCACATGGAAGCGGAACAACACTCTACTCAATGATACCTTGGTAAAGGAAGAAATAAAGAAAGAAATTAAAGATTTTCTAGAATTTAATGAAAATGAAAGTACAACATACCCAAACTTATGGGACACAATAAAAGCAGTGTTAAGAGGAAAACTCATAACTCTGAGTGCCTCCAAAAAGAAACTAGAGAGAGCATATACTAGCAGCTTAACATCACACCTGAAAGCTCTAGAACAAAAGAAGCTAATCCACCCAAGAGGAATAGAAGGTAAGAAATAATCAAACTCAGTGCAGAGATCAACCAAGTAGAAACAAAAAGAATGATACAAAGAATCATCAAAACCAGGAGTTGGTTCTTTGAGAAAATCAACAAGATAGATAAACCCCTTAGCCAGAGTAACCAGAGGGCACAGAGACAGTATCCAAATTAACAAAATCAGAAATGAAAAGGGAGATATAACAACAGAATCTGAGGAAATTCAAAAAATCATCAGATTCTACTACAAAAACCTATACTCAACAAAATTGGAAAATCTGGATGAAATTTTCCAGACAGATAACAAATACCAAAGTTAAGTCAGGATCAGATAAACCATCTAAACAATCCCATAACCCCTAAAGAAATAGAAGCAGTCATTAAAAGTCTCCCAACCAAAAAAAGCCCAGGACTGCCTGGCCTGAGGGGTCTTCAGCGTGGACCTAAGGAGGGGACCGACGGAAGAAAAAAGGAGACAAGAGACATGGGTACCTGGGAACAAGACAGAACTCTGATCAAGCTCCAAAGAAGTTTATTCCCACATAGCATATATTGTAGCAAAAGAAGGAAGTTTGAACAAAGTAACCAAGGCTTACACAAAGCAACAGGGGTCAGGAAATTCCAAGGAGACACACAGTGTTCTTGCCAAGCAGGATGCTGCTAGCTGGACTGTGTAACTGCGGGCTGGTCACCTGATTTCTGAGAAGCCAGAGCCCAAGGCTCAGGAAACCGAAACTTAGGCCTGTAATTATTCTATTCCTAACTCTAGTACAAAATGGTGTCACTCAGGTCACCAAGAAGGGCTACAAATCTGTTGGTTCCTGGCACAGGACCAGATGGTTTTAGTGCAGAATTCTATCAGACGTTCAAAGAAGACCTAATACCAATACTCTTCAATCTATTCCACAAAGTAGAAACAGAAGGAACACTACCCAATCCATTCTATGAGGCCACAGTTACACTGATACCAATACCTCACAAAGACCCAACAAAGAAAGAAAACATCAGACCAATTTCTCTTATGAATATCGATGCAAAAATACTCAATAAAATTCTTGCAAACCGAATCTAAGAACACATCAAAACGAACATTAATCATGATCAAGTAGGCTTCATCCCAGGGATGCAGGGATGATTCAATACCCGGAAATCCATCAATGTAATCCATTACATAGACAACTCAAAGAAAAAAAACCACATGGTCATTTCCTTAGATGCTGAAAAAGCATTTGACAAAATTCAACATCCCTTCATGACAAAAGTCTTGGAAAGATCAGTAATTCAAGGCCCATATCTAAACATAGTAAAAGCAATATACAGCCAACATCAAACTAAATGGAGAGAAACTTGAAGCAATTCCACTAAAATCAGGGACAAGACAAGGCTGCCTTCTCTCCCTATCTATTCAATATAGTACTTGAAGTTCTAGCTAGAGCAATTAGACAACAAAAGGAGGTCAAAAGCATACAAATTTGAAAGGAAGAAATCAAAATATCACTACTTGCAGATGATATGATCATATAGTTATATGACCCAAAAAACTCCACCAGAGAACTACAGCTGATAAATAACTTCAGCAAAGTGACCGGATATAAAATTAACTCAAACAAATCAGTAGCTTCCTATATTCGAAGGATAAACAGGCTGAGAAAGAAATTAGGGAAATGACACCCTTCACAATTGTCACAAACAATATAAAGTTTCTTGGTGTGACTCGAACCAAACAAGTGAAAGATCTGTATGACAAGAACTTCAAGTCTCTGAAGAAAGAAATCAAAGAAGACCTCAGAAGATGGAAAGATCTGCCATGCTCATGGATTGGCAGGATTATTATAGTAAAAACGGCCATCCTGACAAAAGCAACCTACAGATACAATACAATCCCCATCAAAATTCCAACTCAATTCTTCATAGACTTAGAAAGAGCAATTCTCAAATTCATTTGGAATAACAAAAAACCCTGGATAGCAAAAACTATTCTCAACAATAAAAAAACTTCTGGGGGAACCAGCATCCCTGACCTCAAGCTGAACTACAGAGCAGTAGTGATAAAAACTGCATGGTATTGGTACAGTGACAGGCAGGTAGATCAGTGCAATAGAATTGAAGACCCAGAAATGAACCCACACACCTATGGTCACTTGATCTTTGACAAAAGAGCTAAAACCATCCAGTGGAAAAAAGATAGCATTTTAAACAAATAGTGCTGGCTCCACTGGCGGTCAACATGTAGAAGAATGCAAGTTGATCCATTCCTATCTCCTGGTACAAAGCTCAAGTCCAAGTGTATCAAGGACCTCCACATAAAACCAGATAAACTGAATATAATAGATGAGTAAGTGGGAGAAAATCTCGAACACCTGGGCACAGGGGAAAAGTTCCTGAACAGAAGGCCAATGGCTTGTGCTCTAAGATCGAGAATCGACAAATGGGACCTCATAAAATTACAAAACTTCTGTAAGGCAAAAGACACTGTCAATAGGACAAAATGGCAACCAACAGTTTGGGAAAAGAACTTTACCAATCCTTCATCTGATAGAGGGCTAATATTCAATATATACAAAGAACTCAAGAAGTTAGATTCCATAGAACTAAATAACCCTATCCAAAAATGGAGAATAGATCTAAACAGAGAATTCTCAACTGAGGAAACTTGAAGGGCTGAGAAGCACCTAAAGAAATGTTCAACATCCTTAGTCATCAGGGAAATGTAAATCAAAACAACCCTGAGATCCCACCTCACACCAGTCAGAATGGCTAAGATCAAAAACTCAGGTGACAGCAGATGCTGGCAAGGATGTGGAGAAAGAGGAACAGTTCTCCATTGTTGGTGGGATTGCAAGCTGGTTCAACCACTCTGGAAATCAGTTTGGCGGACCCTCAGAAAATTGGACATAATACTACCTGAGTACCCAGCTTTACAATTCCTGGGCATATACCCAGAAGATTGTCCATCATGTAATAAGGACACATATTCCACTATGTTTATAGAAGCCATATTTATAATAGCCAGAAGCTTGAAACAACCCAGATGTCCCTCAACAGAGGAATGGATGCAGAAAATGTGACATTTACACAATGGAATACTACTCAGCTATTAAAAACAATGACTTAATGAAATTCACAGGCAAATGGATGAAACTTGAAAATATCATCCTGAGTGGGGTAACTCAGTCACAAAAGAACAAACTTGGTGTGTACTCACTGATAAGCGGATATTAGCCCAAACGTTCAGAACTCCCATGATTCAATTCACATGAACTGTTGGACTGAGTGTGGGGTCCCATATGGAGGGGTTGGAGAAGGGACTGAAGGAGCTGAGGAAGTTTGCAGCCCCATGGGGAGGGAGCAACAGTGTCAACTTGTCAGGCCCCCCAGGTCTTCCCAGAGACTGGATCACCAACTAAGAATACATATGGAGGGACCCATGGTACTGGCCACATATGTGGCAGAGGAGGGCCTTGTTGGCCATCAGTGGGAGGAGAGACCCTTGGGTCTGAGAGTGTTAGATGCGCCAGTATAGTGGAATGCCAGAGAGAGGAGACAGGATTTGGTGGTTGAGTGGAGGAGTACCCTCATAAAGGCAGGGGGAGGGGAGATGGAATAGGGGGTTTCCAAAGGGGAGACCTGGAAAGGGAAAAACGTTTGAAATGTAAATAAAGTACCACAAATTAAAAAAAAAAAAAAAGAAAATGTTAACTCTAAAATATCCCTGAAACAAAACATCCAGGAAATCTGGAATACAATAAAAACACATAGCCTATGAATGATAGAAATAGAACGAGGTAATGAGTCCCAGCTCCCAGGATGAGGAAGTATTGTCAAAAAAATCACAGTAGACCATATTCATAATTTAAAGTCAGAAATGCTTTGAAATATAAAAGATGCTTTCAAAACACAATATAGACTAGACGAGAAAAGAAAGTCCTCTCTCAACAAAATAATCAAAATACAGAATCTAGAGAACAAAGACAGAATTTTAAAAGCCACAATGGAAAAAGACCAGGTAACACACAAAGGCAAACCTATTAGAATTGTGCCTTTTGGATAGAGACTTTAAATACTGAAGGGACTGGACAGATATCTTAAAACCTATAAAAAAGCCACAGATGCCGACCTAGAATACTATACCCAGCAAAACTCTTAATCAAATCAGATGGAGAAAACAACCACAATTCAAGACAACTCTAAATTTAAACAACATCTATCTACAAATCCAGTCCTACAAAATACTGGAAGGAAACTCCAACAAAAAGAGGATAACTACGTTCAAGGAAACAGGAAATAATTCCATACTAGGAAAAGCAAGTTAAACACTCACAAAAATACATATATAGTAACATCACCAACATCAAAAGAACGGATAAACCATCATTGGCCTTTAATATATCTCAGCATCTCTGGACTCAATCCCTCAATGAAAAGAAACAGTCTAAGAGAACTGCAAAAACAGGAACCATCATCTATGTATATTCTTTGATTCGTGGTCCAGTCTCCGGGATCTCTGAATGGTCTGGTTGGTTGATATTGTTGTTCTTCCTATGGGGTTGAAAACCACTTCAGCTCCTTCAGTCCTTTCTCTAACTCCTCCATTGGGGACCCCATGCTCAGTCCAATGGTTGGCTGCAAACCTCTGCCTCTGTATTTGTCAGGCTCTGGCAGAGCCTCTCAGGAGACAGCTATATCAGACTCCTGTCAGCATGCACTTTTTGGCATCTACAATAGTGTCTGTGTTTGGTGACTGTATATGGAATAGCTCTCTATGTGGGGCAGTATCCAGATGGTCTTTCCTTCAATCTCTGCTCCACACTCTGTCTCCATATTTGCTCCCATGAGTATTTTGTTTCCCCTACTAAGAAGTACCCAAGTACCCACACTCTGGTCTTCCTTCTTCTTGAACTTTATGTGGTCTGTGAATTGTATCTTGGGTATTCAGAGCTTTTGGGCTAATATCCACTTATCAGTGAGTGCATACCATGTGTGTTCTTTTGTAATTGGGTTACCTCACTCAGATATTTTCTAGTTCAATCCATTTGCCTAAGAATTTCATGAATTCATTTTTTTTAATAGCTGAGTAGTACTCCATTGTGTAAATGTACTACATTTTCTGTACATTTGAAATGTAAATAAAATATCCAAAGCAAACAAACAAACAAACAAAAAACAAAAAACACCTCAGCAATACCAATAGAAATTACCTCTGAGTAAATTTTGAAAAAGTTTTCCAGGCCTTAAGACCCTAGGAAAAAAAGCTGATGTAACCATTCTTATGTTTATTAAAATAGACTTTCAACTAAAATTAATAAAAACAGATGGGAACGGACACTTCATACTCAGCAAATAAAAAATCCACTAAGATGATATCTTAATACATAATATGCATGCTCTTAATTCAAGGATACCAACATTTGTAAAAGAAACATTGCTAAAGCTTGAATAACACATCAAACTCCACACATTACAAATGGTTGATTTTAAAACCCCATTCTCACCAACTGACATGTTATTCAGTCAAAAACTAAACAGAGAAATAACAAAACTCACAGACATTATGAATCAAATGGACTTAAAAGACACCTAGAGAATATTTCACACAAACACAAAAGAATATACCATCTTCTCAGCACCTCATGGATTCTTCCCCCCAAATTTACCAGATAATCAGTCACAAAGCATCCTTCCTAAACACAAGAAAATTGAAATAACCCCTTTTCTGTTATGAGGCAATGATTGAGGAAAACTGGACTTCAATAACAACAGAAACACCAGAAAGCCTACACACTCATGAAAATGGAACAACTCTCTAGTCAATGATCTTTGGATCAGGGGAGAAATAAAGAAATTTTTAGATTTCAATAAAAACAAATCACAGTATACCCAAATTCCTGGGAAACAGTAAAAATAGTGCTAAAAGGAAGGATCATCACACTGACTGCATCCATATAGAATTTAAATGTATATTCTGAAAGCTCTAGAAAAAAAGAAGAAAACACAGTGAAGAGGAGGGAGTCAAGAGCAGAAAATAATCAAATCAGGGCCGAAATCAATCAATTAGAAAAAAAGAATAAAATGGACCAATGAAGCTAAAAACTAGTTATTTGAGAAAATCAACAAGACAGATAAAATCTCACCAAACTAACTAAAATACATAGGGATGTTATCAAAATAAATAAAATAAGAAATGAAAAGGGAGACAAAACAACAGACAAGAAAAAAAGCATTAGGTTTTACTTCAAAGCCTGTACTACACAAAATTGAAATATCTTAATGAAGTGTGTGATTTTCTAAACAAGTACCACACAGTCATGAAATGTTTCTTGACTAAAAATGCCCAGGTCTAGATGATTTCATTTCAGAATTCTACCAGACATTCAAAGAAGAGTTAATACTCCACAAATGACTGCACCAAATAGAAGCAGAAGGAACACTTTCAATCTCCTTCTATGAGGCCACAGCCATACTGATACCCAAACTACACAAAGACCAAACAAAGGAAGAGAATTTCAGACCTATTTCACTTATGCATATTGATGCAGAAATACTAAAAAAACCCCACAAAATCAAAACTTACAAACCAAAAGCAAGAACACATCAAAAACATCATACACAATAACCCAATAATATTCATTCCTGGGATACAAGGATGGTTCAATACATGAAAATCCATCTATGTATTTTACCATATAAATAAACTGAAAGGAGAAAATCCCATGATCATCTCATTAGATGCTGAAAAAAAAACTTTTAACAAAATGTGACACCAATTTAAGAATTCATTTGGAGAGATCAGGGATACAAGGCACATGTCTAAATGTTGTAAAACCAACATATAGCAAGCCAATAGCCAATATCAAATGAAATGGACAGAAACTCAGGCAATTCCACTAAAATCAGGGACTAGATAATGCTGCCCACTCTCACTAATCTATTCAATACAGTACTTGAAGTTCTAGCTGGAGCAATCACAGAACTAAAACAGATCAAGTAGATACATATTGGAAAGAAAGAAGTCAAAGTATTGCTATTTGACAGATGATTGCTAATAAACATAAATAACCCCAAAAATTATACAAGAGAACACTTAAAACTGATGAACACCTTCAATAAAGTGGCTGGTTACAAAATCATCTTAAAAAATTTACCATAATCCTCCTTTATACAAATGATAAATGAGCTAAGAAAGAAATTAGGAAAATAAAACACTTTAAAATATTTACAAATAATACAGATATCTTCATGTAATTCTAGTCATGCAATTGAAAGACCTATATGAAAAGAACTTGAAATCACTGAAGAAAAAAAATTGAGGAAGATATCAGAATATGGAAAGATCTTCCATGCCCTTGAAATGATAGGGTTAACATAATGTAAATGGCTATCTTATCAAAAGTAATCTACATATTCAACCCAACTCCCATCAAAATTCCAGTACAATTCTTTACAGACCTTGAAATAGCAATTCTTTTTTTTTTTTTTGATACTTTATTTATATTTCAAATGTTTTCCCCTTTCCAGGTCTCTCCTTTGGTAACTCCCTATCCCATCCCCCCTCCCCCCCCCGCCTCTATGAGGGTATTCCCCCACCCACCCACCCACTCCCATCTTCCCTCCCTGGCGTTCCCCTATACTGGGGCATCTAACACCCTCAGGCCCAAGGGCCTCTCCTCCCACTGATGGCCAACAAGGCCCTCCTCTGCCACATATGTGGCCAGTACCATGGGTCCCTCCATATGTATTCTTTGGTTGGTGGTTCAGTCTCCAGGAGCACTGGGGGTGTGTGTGTTCTGGCCAGTTGACACTTTTGCTCCCTCCATGGGGCTGCAAACTCCCTCAGCTCCTTCAATCCCTTCTCCAACTTCTCCATCTGGGACCCCAGGCTCAGTCCAACAGTTGCTGTGAATTGAATCTTGGGTATTCCGAACTTTTGGGCTGATATCCACTTATTAGTGAGTACATACCATGTTCGTTCTTTTGTAACTGAGTTACTTCACTCAGGATGATATTTTCAAGTTCCA
>CM052707.1:100774001-100788189 GCA_028551405.1 Uromys caudimaculatus
AGAGGAGACCCAGAAAAGGGGAAACATCAGAAATGTAAATAAAGTATTAAAAATAAAAAAAAATAAATAAATAAAAAAGAATACACATGGAGGGACCCATGGTTCGGACCACATATGTGGCAGAGGAGGGCCTTGTTGGCCATCAGGGGGAGGAGAGGCCCCAGTAAAGGGGAATGTCAAGGTGGGAATATGGGAGTGGGCAGGCAGGGGGGTGGGAGGTGGAATTCCCTCATAGAGATGGGAGAGGGGGTAGAGATAGGTGGTCTTCAAAGAGGAGACCTAGAAAGGTGGAAACATTGGAAATGTAAATAAAGTATCAAAAAATTAAAAAAAAATTAAAAACCAAAAAATAAATAAATAAATAAAACTGTTTTTTAAAAAAGCTAAAAAAACATTTATTCTTTTCATCATAGTGAAATGCCTACTTGCTGAGCATAAACGTACCAAATAGACAATATAAGAAAATTTACCTTCTACATAATAATCAAACTACTAAATGTAAAAAAAACAAAGAAAACATATTAAAATTGCAAGGGAAAATGCCAAATAACATATAAAGGCATATCTAGCAGAATTATACCCAACTTCTCAACAAAGACTATAAAAGCCAGATGTGCCTGGGAAGATTTCTTGCAGTCTCCAAGAGACCACAAATGTCCACCAGCCTATTATACCCAGCAAAACTTTCAACTATCATACATGAAGAAAACAAGATATTCCATGATAAACACAAAGTATAGAAGGTGCTAGAAATAAGACTCCAACCCTAGGATGTCAAGTATACCCATGAAAACTCAGGCAATAAATAATCTCATACCAGCATAACAAAAGAAAGAAAATGCACACTCTACCACCAACACCAGCAGCAGCATCAACACCTACAACAAAATAACAAGAATTAACAATCATTGGTCATTGATATCTCTCATTTTCAATAGATTTGCTTCCCTATAAAACAACACAGCCAAGCAGAATGCCTACAAAAACAAGTATATAGGTTTTTGAATATATGAAATCCTTAACATCAACGATAAACATTATCTTGGCATAAATGCCTGGAAAACAATTTTCCAAACAAATGTCCTCAAGAAGGTAGATAATGTAGCTCTTCTAATATGTAATAAAATAGAATTCAAACTAAAATTACCCAAAGGAGATGGGAAAGAACACTTCATACTTATCGAAGAAAAAATCTACCAAGATGGAATTTCAATTCTCAACATGTATACCCCAACTGAAGGTCACCCCTACTTAAAAAGAAATGTTACTAAAACTTAAATCATGCATCAACACTCAAACCCTGGTAGTGAGAGACATCAATATTTCACTCTCACCAATGGTCTGGTTAACCCAGACAAGAGCTAAACATAGAAATAATAGAGGCAAAAGATATTATGAACCAAAAAGACATAACAGATAACTAAAAAGTATTTTACCCAAACACAAAAGGAAATACTTTCTTCTAAGCACCTCATGGAACATTCTCAGAAACTGACCACATACTCATTCATAAAGTAAGTCTCAACAGATGTAAGAAAATTGAAATAACCCTGTGCATCCGATCAGACAGATAATAACTAAAGTTGGATGTCAACAATGACAGAAACAACAGACAGCTTACTAACTCATGGAAACTGAACAACCCTCTACTGAAAGACTACTGGATCAATGTATAAATAAAGGAAGAAATCAAATACTTTCTACAATGTAATGATAATGAAGGCACATCATACACAAAGTTATGGGACACAATGAAGTTGTGCTAAGAGGAAATTTATAACACTAGGTACTTTCATGAAGAAACTGGAGAGATCAGAGACCCTGTACTAACACACCTGAACATTCTAGAACTAAAAGAAGCAAACACATGCAAGAGGAGTGCATGATAGGAAATAATCAAACTCAGGGCTGAAATTGATAAAATAGAAACAAAGAGAACAATACAAAGAGTCAATTAAACAGGAGTTGATTCCCTAAGAAAGTCAGCAAGATAGAAAAGCATTTATCCAAACTGATTAAAGACACAAAGAGAATACCCAAATTAACAAAATCAGAAACAAAGAGGGGCATACAAGTACAGATACTGAAGAAATCCAAAGAATCATTATTTCCTACATTAAAGGCCCATATTCCACACAATTGGAGACTTTAAAAGAAAGGGACCCACCAACCAAAGAACATATACAGGCTGCATCTTGGCCTCCCTGCACATATGTAGCAGATGTTCAGTCTGGTCTTTATGTGGGTCCTGAACAACTGGAGTGGGGGCTATCCCACAAAGCTGTTACCTGTGTGTGGAATATGGTCTTCTAGCTGAGTTGTGTTGTCTGTTCCCAGTGGATGAGGAAGCTCCTAGCCTAGTAAAGACTTGAAATGCCAGGTTAGGGGGGAAACATACATGCTCAGAGGAGAAGGGGAAAGGTGATAGGGGAATGATTGTTGGAGGGGGTAACTGGGAGGGAGCAGAAAGCAGGATGTAAAGTGAATAAGTATAAAGTAAATAGTAAATAGTAAATACATACATACATACATGCATACATACATACATACATAAATGGGATGATTTCTTCATAAATGCTCCTCACCAAAGTTAATTGAAAATCAGATAATCAATGTACATAGACCTATATCCCCTAATAAAATAGAAAAATTCATTAAAAATCATCCAAATAACAACAACAACAACAAACCCTGAAGGCCAGATGATTTTAGAACAGAATTCTACCAGATTCTCAAAGCAGACCTAATGCCAGTTCTCCTCAAAATGAAAACAGAAGGTACATTATAAATTCAGTTTATGATGCCACCGTCAGCCTAATGGACAAACAACACAAAGACTAAAGAAAGAAAATTATAGGCTAATTTCCATCCTGAAAATATATGCAAAAATACTCAATAAAGTACTTGAAAATTAATCCAGTAACATTTAATATATCATCCACTATTGTTTACTAGATGCAGCAATGGTTCAATATACAAAAATCTCTCAATGTAATCAACAATATCAACAAACTAAAAGAAAAAAAAGCAAACAATCATCTCATTAGATGCTTAAAAAGCATTTAACAAAATACAACACCCCTTCATGATAAAAGCCTTGGAGAGATCAGGGCTACAAGGGACATATTTACACATAGCAAGTCTATATTCAAGAAAACAACTCCTCTACAATCAGGAACAAGACCAGGCTCCCTCCAAATCTATTCAATATAGTACTTGAAGTTGTAGATAGAAGACAGTAGAGGAGTTTAAGGGAATTCAAACTGAAAAGAAAAAAATCAGGTCTATGCAATGAGGCTACATACCCAAATAGCACGGGGAAAGAGCTACCCTCCCAGGAGTGTGGACAAGCCTGTGGGGGGGGGGGGGGGTAAGGCCAGCACCTCTGCTGAGAGGGACTCCCGCAAAACCCTTAGGACACAGGGACTGAGGAGTAGCCTTCCAGTTTCCTTCTGTGGCTGGGAACCTCAGTCTGTGCCATAGAACTCCATAGCCAAATAGCACCGGGAGAAAGCTAGCATCCCAGGAGTGTGGACAAGCCTGTGAGTGGAGGTAAGACCAGCACCACTGCTCAGTGGGACCCACCCAGAACCCTCAGGACACAGGGACTGAGGAGTGGCCTTCTGGTTTCCTTCAGCGGCCAGGAAGCTGATCCTGTAACACAGGATCATACTCAAATAGTGCCAGGAGAGAGCTGGTCTCCCAGGAGTGCTGACACACCTTCGAGCACAGGAAGACCACCACTTCTGTTCAAATTCCTCAATCAAGAGGGACCCTCGAAGAGCCATCAGGACATGGGAACCAAAGAACACCTGAGGACAGGATCATTCTGGTTTCTATCTGCACCCCAGAGCTGACCCTGTATCATAGCTCTCCAAACCCAAATTCCTCTCAGAGAGAGCTAGTCTCCAAGGAGTACAGATGCAAAGGCTTCCAGGAGGGACAAGCCACAGTCAGAGAGAACAAGACCAGCTAACACCAGAAATAACCAGATGGCAAAGGCCAAGGGCAAGAACATAAGGAACAGAAACCAAGGAAACTTGGCATCTATGCTCCAAATGCAAGGGCACCCACATTCATAAAAGAAACTTAACTAAAGCTGAAAGCACACATTGAACCTCACACAATAATAGTGGGAGACTTCAACACCCCACTCTCATCAATGAACAGATCTTGGAAATGCAAACTAAACAGAGACACACTGAAACTAACAGAAGTTATGGACCAAAAGGATTAAACAGATATCTATAGAACATTTCATCCTAAATCAAAAGAATATACCTTCTTCTCAGCACCTCATGGTACTTTCTCCAAAATTGACCATGCAATTGGTCAAAAAGCAAATCTCAACAGATATAAGAAGATTGAAATAATCCCATGCCTCCTATCAGATCACTGTGGATTAAGGCTGGTCTTCAATGGCAACAAAAACAACAGAAAGCTCACATACTCATGGAAGCTGAACAATGCTCTACTCAATGATAACTTGGTCAATGAAGAAATAAAGAAAGAAATTAAAGACTTCCTAGAATTTAATGAAAATGAAAATACAACATACCCAAACTTATGGGACACAATAAAAGCACTGTTAAGAGGAAAACTCATAGCTTTGAGTGCTTCCAAAAAGAAACTGGAGAGAGCATACACTAGCCTCTTAGCAGCACACCTGAAAGCTTTAGAACAAAAAGAAGTTAATACACCCAACAGGAGTAGAAGACAAGAAATAATCAAACTCAGGACCGAGATCAACCAAGTAGAAACAAATACACACACACACACACACACACACACACACACACACACACACACATACACACACACAAAGAATCAACAAAACCAGGAGCTGGTTCTTTGAGAAAATCAACAAGATAGATTGACGGCACCTGCACCGCCTAGCTACTGAGAACTGAGCATAGGGCTGGGGGAATTGACACAAAAGACACAGACACGGGTCAGTCCTCCAAGCAGAATACTGAAGCTTGTTTATTCCTTTGGCCTTAAATACTCTCCTCCCCCACGGTGGGAAACCACCAAGGGGGAAGTAAACAAATCATAAGACAAGGCTGAACACATGGCTGGAGATGACTCATTGTTTACCATGCTCTGGGCCAAACTGCAAGGTAATAGTAAACAGGCTAGGCAGGAAGAACATCCCTGAAACCTGTTCCTAACAGGTCCCCCTTTTTTATTTTTTCGAGTAGTGCCTGTCTTAGGTCACCTTGAACACGTTATCCCTCTTACCCATCATAGGGAAACTCTGCCAGACTCAGAGCCCCTGTCTTAGGTAGGAGGAAGCCCTCAGAGAGTTGCCTGTCTCTGACTGCCTACTCTTTGTACATACTGAGTCACACTTGGACTGATGAGTTTTCTCCTGCCAATGATAGCATAACTTGCTTCGTAAAAGCCTGAGTCTGGTGGTGGTGTTTATGCATGCAGTACAGAAAAAGGAGCCCAAGAGCAGCAGGGCCGAGAGCCAGGACGTCCAAAGCCATGGAACCAGCCCAATCCTTGATCAGGCATCCAGCAAATTTTAAGCCTGAAAGAAAATTTTCCCCTGAAAGAGGGGGTACACAGGTCTCATTGATATGTTGGATCTGGACAGACAGTGTTTGGGTATAATTTTGAAAACTCCAATTCCAAGGTCTTAGCTGAAGTAACAGATTGGGAAATAGCTATGCCAGTGGTTGCCGCTGCAGTAGCAGAAACAGCAATGGTGGCAACAACCACAGTTGTGATGTCGAAATCTCTCTTGACTCAATATAGGGTTATAGGAAATTTGCCATCATCTTCCAGGGGCATATGGACAATGCTAGGAACACAAACCACCAAGGCAGCATCTTCATACTCCCAGCAATTTGTCAGCAAATAGTGCCTAGATGAACAATTAAGAATCTGTTCCACATTAGAATCAGTATTATTCCACATGATAAAGGAAAAGAGGGCCATCACACAGGGCCTAGCTACAATAGAAAAATTTCTACTCTCTTTTACATTCTGAACATTCAGGGAGCTTTCAAACACTCCACTATTATTCCAGGAGACCATACTATTAAACACAATTCCCTGTTGTAGGCACAAAATCTAAACATATATAAGGCCCACATAAATACATGCCACTAAAAGTGGGAACAACCCCAGCCTGACTAGGATTTCGATAGTGAAAAGGTGAACTTTCTTGAGCACCATTCTTCAGAGGTGGTCTGTGACCATACCACCATACATCCTTTCTGCCCTTAAGCAGTCAGGGTTTTTGAACAACACAATCCCCCCATAAGAGGATACTTTGTGAATCAAAATTCAACATTCCAGGCCAACATCGATGAGCTGGCCATGGAGGAATATTGGAATCATTTCTATCAAAATTTATAGGGCCAAGAATATTTCTAAACCCAATCATTGAAGCATTGCTTGCATTATGGGAAAAATCAGCTATAGGAACATTATTAAGTATAATACAGGAGCCTTTGAGGGAAGATGTTACATTTAATTACTTCTATTCAATACCTCGATAAAGCACAAACTATCAACCAACCTAAAGCCAATGCTAATATTAATCCTTTCTATTTCTATCCTAGCTGCAGTCTTTCCTACAGTTCTGTTGGTGGTAATAAAAGCAGGCCAAACCAGGATACTGATCCCCACTGGCATCAAGACAGGTGGATTCTTCACGAAGCTCCTGTAAATTTCCATCTTCACTTGGCTCCAGTGGAGTGATAGGACACACACAGCGCTCAGGAACCCAAATAGGGCCCTCAGCATCTTTAACAGAGCCTCTAACCCTAACTAACATGGGGTCAGGTCCCTTCCAATTTTCTGAGGCCAGGTCCTTCCACCAGACCTGACCACCCTCTATCCTTTTGTCCTTCCAATGCCTGTCAGCAGCAGAACTACCATTTTTATCCACCATTAAAAAATTTAAAATATAAAGAATTATGGAAAGGTGAACATGTGGAGATACCAGGTCCCCCATCTTTGTTTTTAAAAGATAATTCTTTATTGTTAGATGAGCACGCTCCACTATGGCTTGCCCTTGAGGGTTATAAGGAATTCCAGTTTTATGTTCAATATCATATTCTTTGCAGAATTTAGCAAAAGGATGGCTACTATATGCAGGCCCATTATCAGTTTTTATTTGCCGAGGGACATTCATAAAAGCAAAGGCTTGTAAGCAATGACTCCTGACATCTTTAAATTTTTCCCCACTATGGGCTGATGCAAAAATTAATCCGAGTACGTATCAATGGAAACATGAACAAATTGCAATTTACCAAAGGAATATATATGGGTAACATCCATTTGCCAAATGCCGTTGGCCATAATGCCACATGGATTAATCCCCAAAGTTGGGAAAGAGATAAATTGAGCACATAAAGGGTAATGGGTGACTATCTGTATACCTTGTTCCCAAGTCACTCTACAAAGGAATTTAAGAGAATTAGCATTAAGATGAAATTTTTGATGTAATTGCACAACTTTATCATAACTAGATGAATCAATGACACAGTCATAGTTTGTGTAAATGAATCAGCTACTTGATTACCGTGGGCTAAAGGCCCAGGTAATAAAGAATGTCCTCTAATATGACCTACAAAAAGAGAACTATTTCTTTGCCAAATAAGAGCTTGACTTTGCAATAAACAAGAACATATGGGAGAAATTGGGGCTACAAATGCAGCAGTCTCTAAAGGACTTATTATCTGTGCAACATAAACATTATCAGTATAAATATTACAAGGCTCATCAGAAAACATGCTCAAAGCAAGCTGAACTGCCTTTAACTCTGCAAGTTGGGCCGAGCTAGCAGAAATTTCTGATATTTCTACTATTTTCCCTGACACTACAGCTGTTCTTCCAGTAGATGATCCATCAGTAAACACCAAACGGGCACTATGCAAGGGATGAGAGGACACAATTCTTGGAAAAATAACTGGATGGACTTTTAAAAATTGACATATTTTGTTATCAGGATAATGATTATCAAAATGACTAATGGTAGTGCACATAAAAATGGCCCAATCGGTAATACTGCGGGATAACACCTGTACTTGCTCCTTAGTATAGGGTGTTACAATAACCTCGGGTTCCTTATCAAAAGTCTGTAAGGCTAGTTTTTGAGCCTTGAAGATTAATTGTATCTCTGCTTGAGGATAAGACATCACCACCTTAGAAGGAGAAGCTTGCAAATGTACCCACATCAACAGGGCCTGCTGCCAAAAGACCCCCGTTGGGGAATATTCAGAGGTAAAGACCAAAAATTTAAAGGGCTTGGAATAATCTATATAATCAAGATGAGCTTCTTGCAGGGCTTTTTGTACCAAAATCAAGCACTCTTGGGCTTCTGTAGTTAACTCTCTAGGTGAATTAGGGCAAGAATCACCTTTCTAAAATGACAAACACAGGACTTAATTGTCCAGTATTAAGTTTCAGAGAAGGACAAAGCCAAGTTATATCTCCTAACAACCTCTGAAATTAGTTTGAAGTAAGTAAATTATCTGTTCTTACTTGAATTTTCTGTACCACAGTTTGTTTAGGATATAACTGAGGCCCCAAATATTGAAAAGGACACTGCCTTTGAATCTTTTCTGGAGCAACAACTACTCCAAAATTTTAAAGCTCATGGAATAAGAACAAAGGCTTGTAGTAAAACTCCTTCAGAGGGATAATCTAATAAAATACCTCCATAATGAATAATATACACTGAAACATTCAAAGACCTAGCTTATTTTATTGAAGCAGCGACAAAAAATTTTTACATAATGTAAGGCTTTTAGCCATTCCTTGAGGCCATACTTTCCAATGATATCACTTCACAAGCTCATTAAAAACAAACTCTTTACAATCATCAGGATGCAAAGGGACAGCATAAAAACAATCTTCCAAATCCATAATAATTCTATATGCATTTCCTGGAATGGCAGCTAGCGTAGGCAAGCCAGGTTCTATTGCCTTCGTAAGTTCCATAGCCGCATTAACCTTTCATAAATCTTAAGTTTGAACTTTATTTTGGATTAATGGAATAACCAGTCCCTTGGAGGTGAGGGAGTACATCAGCTCCAATGTCTATTAATCCTTCAAAACTTTCTTCTTCAATTATTAATTTAAAGTTAGGTCTCTTATTAGTAATAGATTGAACTTAGTACACATCAGAGGAACCAAAGCCATCTGGTCCTCTCATACTCTTAAGGGAACTAAAACAAGTTGAGCAATTCTTTTGTTAATGCCATAGGGAAAGAACCATAGTTTTAATTTCTCCCTCATAATCACTATCTATAACACCTGGATAAGCTGCCTGCTGTGAGTGCCTTTGGGTCTGAGGCTGACCCTCCTCCCAAAGGAAAGAGCAAGCACTTTTCTAGGGGCCCGCTCTGAGCTTTGCATTAATTCAAATGCAAATGTTTCTTAACTGGGCCTATTTCCTTAGGCCTGTGATGGAACTGCAAATTGCAGCTGATGGAACACTGGCAGTTTAACTATATTTTTTAAGTTTCTTTTGCAACACCAGAGCACAGTCATAACTTTAGAGAACGAAACCCAGTCTTAAACTCCATTCCTTTTAAAATCAACACCAAGAGTATTAATTACTTTCACGTTACAAAGTTTGGCTGCCAGTTCTTATATCTGAATGCATGACAGTGCAGCTTTCAATACCTCAGAGAGACACTGCCCTAAATCTTATTCTGATTTCTAGGATAAGAATTACATAAAATATTATCCCAATTTAGAAATATCTTTAGAGACCTGTTTTCCTGGGTTGGCTCGTGCCACATGTTGTTTAGAATGACTCCAACCCTGAGTTACCAGTTTTAAGCTAACTTTCTGTTATCAATGTTACAAATTTTTAATCATACCCAATAACTTGAAAGCCAATACTCTATAACCAAGACATGCAGAACATATTTATACCTTTAAAACCAGTCAGAAACAAAAATGAAGTGGCTACACACATCTTATATATATTTAGACCAGACAAATTTTTTTTTGCTTTTTCCAGCTATAATTGTTGGCATCAGGAGTGCCAAACCGATGATGTCGCACGCAGGTGACATCACCCAGGCGACAGTGTGACCCGCCCACCTGTTGCTAAGGCAACGGCCACCATATTCCCAGAATTCACCTTGACCCACCGCCCACCTTTACCTGTGGCTACGTCATGCCACGTCACTTTCCCTATATATACGGAAGACTTCCCTCTCTCTCTCTCTCTCTCTCTTTTTCCCCCTTCTTCCCTTCTCTCTCCTCGCTGCTACCTTGTCCCCCCCCCCCAATAAACCCCTCACGTGGAACTGTTTGGCTTGGTGTGGTTTTGGAACGTGCCGCCATCTCCACCGCAGCACATACCGGACTCGTATCAGCAAAATATTTATACAACAATAATTTCAGAAGATCACCTTGGTACTTGCTGAACCAAATAAACACAATTGCAGAGCTTTTTCTAGGAAAAAACAACCATCAGCCTACTTGCCATAGAACTTGAGAAGCTGCTAGCTCCTTTTAAAGCAGCTTTTGCAAACAATCAGTTCCTAGTAGGGCTTCTCCAGCTGTGCGAGACTCCTAATTACAGGTGCAGGGCTCCAAAGGCCAATGGAGACGGCCTTTTTAAACAAGTTAAACTAAATCAAGGGGTAGATAGCTAGCAGATAAAGTTTTAACCAATTTTTCTTTTCAACATGAAACACAGAACAACTTTCATTCATACAACGACACAAGAAAACAGACTTGACATAAAACAGTTAGTTTTGACACATGGACAGATTGGTGCACCAAAAACATACAATACACAAAGAGGAAAGAAAATTAGATGTCCCAAAGGGACTCAGATATCTAGGATATAAACTATCTCTAGTCAAAGTCCAAAGACTAAAAGAACCTATGAGAATTACCTTCGCTTCTCTAGATTTTAGCATAATTCTAAACACATACACAAAACACATTTTACCATTACCTTGTCCTTCTACAGGATTTATTCACCACTGGCCCATCTTTTTTCATTTTTCATTTTCCTTTTTCTTTTTTTTATTTTTTTTTATTTTTTGATACTTTATTTACATTTCCAATGTTCCCCTTATCTAGGTCTCCTCTTTGAAAACCCCCTATCCTCTCCCCATCCCTGCCTCTATGGGGGAATTCCACCTCCCACCCACCCACCCACCCATTCCCATATTCGCACCTTGACATTCCCCTTTACTGGGGCCAATAACACCCTCAGGCCCAATGGCCTCTCCTCTCTCCCTGATGGCCAACAAGGACATCCTCTGCCACATATGTGGTCCGAATCATGGGTCCCTCCAGGTGTATTCTTTGGTTGGAGATTCAAACTCTCAGACACCCGGAGGGGGGTTGGCCCGGAGGGGGGTTGGAGGTGAGGCCCATTGACACTGTTGCTCTCTCCATGGGGCTGCAAACTTCCTCAGCTCCTTCAGTCCTTTCTCCACATCCTCCATCTGGGACCTCACTCTCAGTCCAGCGATAACTGTAAAGTAAAACTTGGGCATTCTGAACTTTTGGGCTAATATCCACTTTTCAGTGAGTACATACCATGTTCCTTCTTTTGTGACTGAGGTACTTCACTCAGAATGATATTTTCAAGTTCCATCCATTTGCCTGCAAATTTCATGAAGTCATTGTTTTTAATAGCTGAGTAGTACTCCATTGTGTAGATGTACCACATTTTCTGTATCCATTCCTCTGATGAGGGACATTTGGGTTGTTTCCAACTTCTGGCTATTATAAATATGGCTGCTATGAACATAGTGGAGCATGTGTCTTTGTTACATCTTGGAGCATCTTCTGGGTATATGCCCAGGAGAGGTATAGCTGGATCCTCAGCATTATGTCCATTTTTTTGAGGGTCCGCCAAACTGATTTACAGAGTGGTTGTACCAGCTTGCAGTCCCACCAACAGTAGAGAAGTGTTCCTCTTTCTCCACATCCTCGCCAGCATCTGCTGTCACCTGAGTTTTTGATCTTAGCCATTCTGACTGGTGTGAGGTGGAAACTCAGACTTGTTTTGATTTGCATTTCCCTGATGACTAAGGATGTTGAGCATTTCTTTAGGTGCTTCTCAGCCCTGCGAATTTCCTCAGTTCAGAATTCTCTATTTAGCTCTGTTCCCCATTTTTTGATGGGGTTATTTGGTTTTCTGGAGTCTAACTTCTTGAGTTCTTTGCATATTGGATATTAGCCCTCTATTGGACATAGGATTGGTTAAGATCTTTTCCCAATCTGTTGGTTGCCGTTTTGCCCTATTGATAGTGTCCTTTGCCTTTGCAATTTCATGAGGTCCCACGTGGTCATTTCATTAGATGCTGAAAAAGCATTTGACAAAATTCAACATCCTTTCATGATAAAAGTCTTGGAAAGAACAGGAATTCAAGGCCCATACCTAAACATAGTAAAAACAATATACAGCAAACCAGTAGCCAACACCAAACTAAATGGAGAGAAATCTGAAGCAATCCCACTAAAATCAGGGACTAAACAAGGCTGTCCACTCTCTCCCTATCTGTTCAGTATAGTACTTAAAGTTCTAGTTAGAGCAATTAGACAACAAAAGGAGGTCAAAGGGATACAAATTGGAAAGGAAGAAAGCAAAGTATCACTATTTACAGATGATATGATCGTATACTTAAATGATGCGAAAAACTCCACTAGAGAACTCCTACAGCTAATAAACAACTTCAGTAATGTGGCCGGATATAAAATTAACTCAAACAAATAGGCTTTCCTATACTCGAAGGATAAACAGACTGAGAAAGAAATTAGGGAAATGACACCCTTCACAATAGTCACAAACAATATAAAGTTTCTTGGTGGGACTCTAACCAAACAAGTGACAGATCTGTATGGCAAGAACTTCAAATCTCTGAAGAAAGAAATGGAAGATGACTTCAGAAGATGGAAAGATCTCCCAGGCTCATGGATTTCCAGGATTAATATAGTAAAAATGGCCATCCTGCTGAAAGCAATCTACAGATTCAATGCAATCCCCATCAAAATTCCAACCCAATTCTTCATAGACTTAGAAAGAGCAATTCTCAAATTCATTTGGAATAACAAAAAACCCAGGATAGCAAAAACTATTCTCAACAATAAAAAAGCTTCTGGGGGAATCAGCATTCCTGACTTCAAGCTGTACTACAGAGCAGTAGTGATAAAAACTGCATGGTATTGGTACAGTGATAGGCAGGTAGATCAATGGAATAAAATTGAAGACTCAGAAATAAACCCGTACACCTATGGTCACTTGATCTTTGACAAAGGAGCTAAAACTATTCAGTGGAAAAAAGACAGCATTTTCAACAACTAGTGCTGGCTCAACTGGTGATCAACATGTAGAAGAATGCAAATTGATCCATTCCTATCTCCTGGTACAAAGCTCAAGCCCAAGTGGATCCAGGACCTCCACACAAAACCAGGTACACTAAATCTATTAGAAGAGAAAGTAAGGAAAAGTCTCAAACACATGGGAACAGGGGGAAAGTTCCTGAACAGAACACCAATGGCTTATGCTCTAAGATCAACAATAGACAAATGGGACCTCATAAAATTGCAAAGCTTCTGTAAGGCAAAGGACACTGTCAATAGGACAAAATGACAACCAACAGATTCAGAAAAGATCTTTACCAATCCTACATCTGAAAGAGGGTTAATATCCAATATGTATAAAGAAATCAAGAAATTAGACTCCAGAGAACCAAATAACCCTATGAAAAAATAGGGAACAGAGCTAAACAGAGAATTCTCAGCTGAGGAAATTCACAGGGCTGAGAAGCACCTAAAGAAATGTTCAACATCCTTAGGCATCAGGGAAGTGCAAATCAAAACAACTCTGAGATTCCACCTCACACCAGTCAGAATGGCTAAGATCAAAAACTCAGGTGACAGCAGATGCTGGAGAGGATGTAGAGAAAGAGGAACACTCCTCCACTGTTGGTGGGATTGCAAGCTGGTACAACCACTCTAGAAATCTGTTTGGCGGATACTCAGAGAATTGGACATAATACTGCCTGAGGACCCAGCTATACCACTCCTGGGCATATACTCAGATGATGCTCCAACATGTAATAAGGACACATGCTCCACTATTTATAGAAGCCATATTTATAATAGCCAGAAGTTGGAAACAACCCAGATGTCCCTCAGCAGAGGAATGGATACAGAAAATGTGGTACATTTACACAATGGAGTA
>CM052707.1:100788289-100832400 GCA_028551405.1 Uromys caudimaculatus
GTTTGTACTCACTAATAAGTGGATATTAGCCCAAAAGTTCAGAATACCCAAGATTCAATTCACAGCAACTGTTGGACTGAGCCTGGGGTCCCAGATGGAGGAGTTGGAGAAGGGACTGAAGGAGCTGAGGGAGTTTGCAGCCCCATGGAGGGAGCAACAGTGTCAACTGGCCAGAACTCCCCGGTGTTCCCGGAGACTGGACCACCAACCAAAGAATACACATGGAGGGACCCATGATGCTGGCCACATATGTAGCAGAGAAGGGCCTTGTTGGCCATCAGTGGGAGGAGAGGCCCTTGGGCTTGAGGGTGTTAGATGCCCCAGTATAGGGGAATGCCAGGGAGGGAAGGCGGGATTGAGTGCGTAGGTGGGGAAATACCCTCATAGAGGCAGGGAGAGGGGGGATGGAATAGGGGGTTTCCAAAGGGGAGACCTGGAAAGGGGAAAACATTTGAAATGTAAATAAAGTATCAAAAAAAGAAAAGAAAAGAAAAAAATCAAAGCATCATTATTTACAGATGATATGATAATATAAACAAGTGAGCCAAAAGTTCTATCAAGGAACACCTACAGCAAAGTGTCTGGATACAAAACTATCTAAAAAAAAATCAGTATCACTCTTATATAGAAATAATAAACAGTCTCAGAAAGAAATTAGGGAAACATCACCCTTCACGATAGCCACAAATTATATAAATGATCTTGCAGTAACAATAACAAAGCAAGGGGAAAACATATATAATAAAAATGTCAAGCCTTTGAAGACAAAAATTGAAGAAGACATCAGAAGACAGAAATATTTCACATGCTGATGTATCAGTAGTATCAACATAATAAAAATGGCTGTTTAACCAAGAGTAAACTCCAGATTCAATGTAATCCCCATCCAAATTCCAACAGAATACTTTTCAGATCTCAACAAAACAATACTCAATGTCATATGTAGAACAAAAACCCAGGGTAGATGAAAGGATCATGCACAATAAAAGAAAATTGCAATGTATTACTATCCCTGATTTCATTACTAATTAACATTAGTTAAAAAAAAAACATATTGTATTAGCATAAAAGTAGACAGGTTGATTAATAGAATTGAACTGCAGACCCTGATGTATGAATACACAACTTTGGATACCTAATTTCTGTTAAAGAAGCCAAAAATATACAATTGGGTAAAAAGAAAACCAGTAATTATAGCATGCAAATAGGTGAATATCTACCACGTTGCACAAAACTCAAGTCCAAGGGGATCGAAGATATTAACATGAAACCAGAAACACTAAATCTAACAGAAGAGAAAGTAAGGAATAGCTTTGAGTGCACTGGCACATGAGACATCTTTCTGAGCAGAACAACAATCATACAGGCACTATAATCACCATTTTATAAAATAAAATAATTTAAAGTTTCTGTAAGAAAAAGGAAACCATCAACAGGACAAAAGGAAAGTCTTTAGAATGAAAAAAGATTTTTGCCATCTCTACATCTGGCAGAGAGCTGGTATCCAAAATATTTAAAGAACATGAGAAACTAGACATCAACCAACCAAATATTTCAATTAAAATGGGGTACAGACCTAAAAAGAGAATTCTCACCAGAAGAATCTCAAATGGCTGAGAAACATTTAAATAAATGTTCAACATCCTTATGCTTCAGGGAAATGCAAATTAAGTTGACTCTGAGATTCAATCTTACACATCAGCATGGCTAACAAAAAAACCAAAGTAACAGTTTATATTGGTGAGGACGTGGAGCAAATGGAACACTCTTCCATTGATGGTGAACTTGAAAAGCCCCCTTGTTAATTATTATGGTAGTTACTCAAAAAATTGGGAATTGATTTACTTTAAGAATCAGCCATAGTACTCCTGGGCATAAATCAAAAGAATTCTCCAATGTAATACAAGGACACTTGCTCAACCATGTTCTTAGCAGCTTAATGCATAACAGCTAGAATCCAGAAGCAATCTAATATTCCTCACCCAAACAAACGATAATTTAAAAAGTGGTAAATTTACATAATGTAGTATTACTCAGCTGTTAAAAAACGAAATCAACCCCTCTCCACCAGCCTAGCAAGATGCCCAAAGGAAAGAAGGCCAAGGGGAAGAAGGTGGCCCCGGGTCCCACCATTGTCAAGAAACAGGAGACCAAAAAGGTGGTCAATCCTTTGTTTGAGAAAAGGCCAAGATCTTCAGCATTGGGCTGAACATCCAGCCCAAAAGAAATCTAACACGCTTTGTCAAATGGCTCTCCTATATCAGGCTGCAGCAGCAAAGAGCCATCCTCTATAAGCAGCTCAAAGTACCTCCTGCCATTAACCAGTCCACCCAGGACCTGGACAGGCAAACAGCTACTCAGTTGCTTAAACTTGCCCACAAGTACAGGTCAGAGACAAAGCAAGAGAAGAAGCAAAGGCTACTGGCCCATGCTGAGAAGAAAGCTGCTGGCAAAGGGGACATCCCAACTAAGAGACCACCTGTCCTCCAAGCAGGAGTCAATATAGTCATCACCATGGTGGAGAACAAGAAAGCTTAGCTGGTGGTGATGGCCCATGATGTAGACCCCATTGAGCTGGTGGTTTTTCTGCCTGCCCTGTGTAGAAAAATGAGAGTGCCCTACTGCAGCATCAAAGGAAAGGCCAGGCTGGGGCTCCTGGTCCACAGGAAGACATGCACCACTATTGCCTTCACACAGGTTAACTTGGGGGACTAGGGTGCTCTGGCTAAGCTGGTGGAAGCTATTAAGACCAATTATAATGACAGATATGACGAGATCTGCCGCCACTGGGGAGGCAATGTCCTAGGTCCTAAGTCTGTGGCTCGAATTGCCAAGCTGGAAAGACAAAGGCTAAAGAACTCACCACTAAACTGGGTTAAATGTACACTAAGTTTTCTGTGCACAAATATAATTACAAAATTATCTTCCATCTAGAAAAAAAAAAATGAAATCACTTTCTAATCTGCAACTGTGCCCGGGAGAAGATCTTGTGCTCCAGTCCCACCTACCCCACCCACAAGCAGAGACATTTTGACCCCCAGGAGTTCTAACACCACCAGGCACACAGGTGAAACCACCTGCACCAATACCTAGACTAATTGGAACCCCCTCTACACTGGGGGGACCCAGAGGACTCAGGACCTCCCGATGTGCCAGAGACATATCTTCCTTAAGTTCTTGTACTGGCTAGTTTTGTGTGTCAACTTGACACAAGCTGAACTTATCACAGAGAAAGGAGTTTCAGTTGAGAAAATGCCTCCATGAGATCCAGCAGTAAGGCATTTTCTCAATTAGTGATTGAGGAGGGAGGGCCCTAGGATCCAAAATAGCCCCTCCTACAGGAAAGGGCCTCCCCCATCTATATCCAGCATGTCTGATCTCACAGTCCCTTACCAGTCCCTATATCTGAGGGAAATGCACTCGCTGACCAAATTGCCCATCATACAGGAATTCCCCACAACCCTCAGGGCCAAGGAATAGTAGAAAGAACACTCAAACCCTAAAGGCCCAACTTCTAAAACAAAAGACAACCACCTATCCCCCTAATGTACAATTAATGATAGCTCTGACTACCCTAAACATATTTAACACCTACAGAGGCTCCAAACACCCCCCTATCTCCCTCCATTGGCACACACCAGAATTAACCCCCTCAATCCTAGTATGATGGCGAGATCCTTTGGATGGACTTTGGAAGGGACCAGACCCCCTCCTTTCAACTGGGAGGGGTTTTGTTTGTGTCTTTCCACAGGACCAGCCTAAGCCTATCTGGGTTCCTGCCAGAAATGTCCGACATCACCCCACCAACCAAGAAGATGGCCCGCCTCTCGATGACAGATCAGAGACGGAAGAGGAAGAGGAAGCTGAGGAATTGCCACAACCAGAAGATCTCCTGGAAGGACATCCATGACCTGATAACTGCTGCCCAGGCAATGTGCCCTCCACAAGCCCCCCTTTCCTTGGATGTTTTTGCCATTCTTCATGCTAACTCTACTACTGCCCAGCCTCTCTCTAACCTCCCCAACACCTACCACTGGAGATTCTATGCTAGGGAAACCTACAACGGACACAACAAGGTTATAGGGACCCAAGACTGTCCACTTGAAGGATGCTGAACCGAGACTGAGATCCCTCTACATCCGGACTCTATCTCCACTACCCCCAGCCCTTTTCTTTGCTTCCCCTACTGAAATACAGGCGAATGTCTCCAGGAAGTCTCCACATATGGAGGTTGCAGATACTGGAGCTGCAGGATGGAATCCACCAGTCATGGTGGCACCATGCTTGCCAACCTCAAAACTCATTTTCAGCTTTCTATCAGCGATCCATGGAATGAACGTTGGCGAACCGGAGTCATGGGTAAACTTTACCCCAATGGCTTTGCCAAATATGCAGTAGCTGACCTACACATCTCCCGTGAACTCATTCCTGCCTCCAAATAAGTCTTTACCCATGCTAATATTATCCAACAGGAAAATCAGTCTCAGAAGGATCTCCGAGTTACCCTCTCCTGGCTACAGTACATCCAATATGCAGCCGACCTCCTTCCCTTAACCAGACACCCCAATTCTTCCCAATGCTTTTTCTGTAGTTCTCTCTCCTGCCCATTATTAGTAGCTGTTCCCATTAACATTTCCCTTCATGACCTCCATGAACCCCTACCCACAAGGAAAGCACAGGACATTCCTCTCTTTGGCCTGCACCTCCCTCTTTGCCTTGTAGGACCCTCCTCAAAAACTCATTTTACATGTGTCCATGATAGTACCATCACCAAATCAGTGTGCGTTAACCCCCCTGCCTGCCTCTGGTGCAAAGGCACTACCGGTGCCTGTATTAACCCCTCTTTTCAAGGCTCCTGCACCCCCGTGATAATTGTCCCCCAGGTTTATCTCTTTGAACCTGAAGAACTAGCCCTGTAGATGGGAGGAAGCCGAAAGAAGAGAGAAATCTTCATCCCTCTGCTCATCAGACTAGGCCTTGCTGTCTCACTGGGTGCAACAGGAACCACTGTAGCAGCCCTTGTCCAAACACAACATCTGGCCAGCGCCTTCCAGGACAAGCTCGATCAGGTGATGGCTTCCACTGTAGACAGCCTTGAGTCTCTTCAACGCCAGATAACCTCCTTAGCAGGAGTTGCTCTCCAAAACCAGAGAACCCTGGACTTGTTGACTGCAGAACAGGGAGGGACTTGTGTGTTGTTGGGGGAGGAATGTTGCTTCTATGTCAATGAATCTGGGCTTGTAGAACAAGATGTACACATGCTTAAAGAGCTTCAGGGAACCTCCAGGCGCGCTATACCCCAAACACCCCTTCTCCTTGGTACTCCAACCTATTGGTAGCTTGGCTTCTTCCCCTTCTTGGTCCCATACTAGCCATTGGGACCTTGCTTCTCTTAGCACCTTGCCTCATTCAGTTTCTAAAGCAGCAGATAAGTAGCATTGCAAAGTTCACCGCCAATCAGGTCTTGGTTCAATATCAAACTGTTCCCAATATGGAAGACAGTTATTCTGATGACACCTCTCCCTTATAAAAGAAAAAGGGGGAGCTGTGGGGCAGTGATCTGTGACAGGCAATCTGACACCCGGTTGAGCTCAGGCTAAAAATTCTGGGAGACTCCATGATATTTTTCACAAGGGACCAGACCATATTTTTAGCCAACGCTCCCGGAAGACTCCTGTAAAACTGGTCATAGCCTTTACAACCCCTGTATAGAGAGAGGCCTGGCGTGTGAGATTTGTCATGTAGAAAGCAACCCTGAGTCCCAAGCAAGCAAATGAGGCACCAAAAGGTCCCCAAACCAGGCCAATGGAAAGTATCGATTACCAAATCTCTGACCCCTCCCAGACAGTATTTTAGGGCATCCTGACCCGAGTAGCTCGCTCGCTCTCTCTCTCTCTCTCTCTCTCTCTTTCTCTCTCTCTCTCTCTCTCTCCGCCTGCCCTGTCTGCTCCCATGTGTGCCCGTCACCCAGAAGGAATAAGGAATAAAGGTGCAAAACTACTTTGGCGTTGGAGAACTTTGGGAGCTGTAAACACTTTTGGCCCAGGAAGAGATCCACTCTCCGGGCCAAATGGTGGGGTGCACCAACAGTGACAGTGGCTGCAGGTACCTCAGGGGATGCCACTCTACGGCCAAGATTTGGCACGGGGTGGCAAGTGCTCCAAGCACAGCAGAGCTAGAGAGCGCCCAAGGTGGCTAGCACCTGAGGCCCACCCCACCTCTAGCCGGGTCTCGCAGAGATCATGCGACTGGAACCAGGCGTGGAGCGGGAAAGTGCTAGAGGTGGCCCTCGCTCTTGTCTCCATCCGTACTCCTTCCCTGCACCAAGGCCAAACAACCAGGTACCTGCATGCTGAGGCAGGACACCGCCCCGCCTGGCCGGCTCTGGTGGCGCCTGGGTGGGGACGGCCATGGCGAGCCGAACAGCATCAGGCCCGGAGTTGGAGAGCACCCAAGGCGGCTAGCACCCACGGCCCACGCTCCCATCTCCACCTGCACTCCCTCCCTGCACCCGGGCCCGACAACCGGTGCTCGGGCCCAGTCACAGGAACCAGAGCCAGGGGATCCCACCCATGCCTGTTTCTCCCCTCGAGGTGGTACAGCAGGCCCCTTGTGAGTGGTATCATCTGTGGGCTGGCATTCTTGGGTTCTATAAGAAAGCAGGCTGAGCGAGCCAGGAGAAGGAAGCAAGCCAGTAAGTAACATCCCTCCATGGCCTCTGCATTAGCTCCTGCTTCCTGACCTGCTTGAGTTCCAGTCCTGACTTCCTTTCGTGATGAACAGCAGCATGGAAGTGTAAGCTCAATAAACCCTTTGCTCCTCAACTTGTTTCCTGGTCATGATGTTTGTGCAGGAATAGAAACCCTGACTAAGACAGTTCTACAACTACATCTAGGGGCAGATCAGGTTCTCCAAACCCCTCACCCTGGGCATGCACACCCAGAGTCAGCTTGACTTACAGGAGGTCCACCACAGCCAGGTTCACAAACCAGGTGCTCCAGACCCCTCCCACACACAGAGACACCCTGACCTGAGGAGGTCCATCATAACCAGACTCACAGGATAGAAAGGCTCCAGTCAGAGACAGCAAGGCAAGTTAACACTAGAGAAAACCAGATGGCAAGAGGCAAGCCCAAGAACAGAAGCAATAGGAACCAATGCCACTTGGCACCATCAGAACCCAGTTCTCCTACTTCAGCAATCCCTGGATACTTTAACACACCTGAAAAGCAAGATTCTGACCTAAAATTAAATCTCATGAAGATGATCAAGGACCTTAAGGGGGACATAAATAATTCCTTTTAATAAATACAAGAGAACACAGGTAAACATGTAGAAGTTCTTAAAGAGGAAACGCATAAATCCCTTAAAGAAATACAGAAAAACACAATCAAACAGGTGAAGGAATTGAACAAAACAATTCAGGATCAAAAAATGGAAATAGAAACAAAAAAGAAATCACAAAGGGTGACAACTCTGGAGATAGAAATCCTAGGAAAGAGATCAGGAGTCATAGATGCAAGCATCACCAACAGAATACAAGAGATAGAAGAGAGAATTTCAAAGAAAATGCAAAAATCTCATAACCCAAAACATCCAGGAAATCCAGGTCACAATGAGAAGACCAAACCTAAAGATAATAGGTATAGAAGAGAGTGAAGATTCTCAATTCAAAGGGCCAGTAAACATCTTCAACAAAATCATAGAAAAAAATTTACCTAACCTAAAGAAAGAGATGCCCAAAAAATGTACAAGAAACCTACAGAACAAAAAATAGATAGGATCAGAAAGGAAATTCCTCTCGTCACATGATAATCAAAACACCAAATGCACAGACCAAAAAAAGAATATTAAAAGCAGTAAGAGAAAAAGTTAAAATAACATATAAAGGCAGACCTATCAGAATTACACCAGACTTCTCATCAGAGACTATAAAAGCCAGAAGATCTTGGGCAGATGTCCTACAGACCCTAAGAGAACAATAATGCCAGCCTAGGCTACTATATCCAGCAAAACTCTCAATTACCATAGATGGAGAAATTGAAATATTCCATGACAAAACCAAATTTAAACAATATCTTTTTACTAAACCAGCACTACAGAGGATAATAGATGGAAAACTCCAACACAAGGAGGGAAACTACACCCAAAAAATACCAAGAGGTTAATCTTCTCACAACAAATCCAAAAAAATGAGAACCGCACAAACATTATTTCACATCTAACAACAAAAATAACAGGAAGTAACAATCATTAGTCCTTAATATCTTTCAACATCAATGGACTCAATTCTGCAATAAAAGATATTGCCTAAATGACTGCATACAGGACCCAGCATTTTGCTGCATACAGGAAACACACCTCAGTGACATACACAGACACTATCTTAAAGTAAAAGGGTGGAGAAAATTTTTTCCAAGAAAATGGTCCCAAGAAACAAGAGGAGTACCCATTCTAATATCCAATCAAATAGACTTTCAACCAAAAGTTATCAAAAAAGTTATCACACACATCAAAGGAAAAATCCACCAAGAGGAACTCTCAATTCTGAACATCTATACCCCAAATGCAAGGGATCCCACATTTGAAAAAAAATACTAAAGCTCAAAACACACATAGAACCTCACACAATAATACTGGGAGACTTCAACACCCTACTCTCACCAATGGACAGATCATGGAAACAGAAACTAAACAGAAACACAGTGAAACTATCAGAAGTCATGAAACAAATGGATTTAACAGATATCTACAGAATATTTCACTCTAAAACAAAAGAATATATCTTCTTCTCAGCACCTCATGGCACCTTCTCCAAAATTGACAATATAATCAAACACAAAACAAGCCTCAACAGATACAAGTAGACTGAATTAATCCCATGCATTCTATTAGACCACCACAAACTAAGGCTGGTCTTCAATAACAACAAAAACAACAGAAAGCCCACATATACATGTGTTGGATTAAATGGGGTCTGTCATCTGCCCCAGGGCTCAGACCAATGGGTGAGGCAGGACATGAGAAGATTGACCCTGCTCACCCCAGGCCTCCACCAGGCAGGTGTCGGGTAGGGGAGGGGGTCCTGAGGTCCCGGGGACTACACAGAACCAGCTCAGTGGTCCCCAGGCCTGTGATAAGGCTGGGACCATCTGGTTCTCAGGCTCTTGGGCATCCCAGGTGCCGATGGATGCTGTGGAAGAGCTGAGAACAGAGTGGGAGCCCCCAGGCTATATCTAGCCCAGGGCCAAGGTGGAAAGGTGGGGAGGAGCCCAGTTGGGTTCCTCCAGGGACCAAGTCCTTGGCTTGTTGGTGGGCAGCTTGGTTGGTGGAGGCTGTGGCTAGGAGTGCTGAGAGGCCTTCTGTGGGAGATTAGACACAGCTCTTTAGACAAAGGCCTGTTCCAATGTTCCTCACAATACCGATGAAAAGAGACAGTCCATGGTTTTAAGGTATTTATTGAGCCGGGCAGTGGTGGTGCAAGCCTTTAATCCCAGCACTTGGGAGGCAGAGGCAGGTGGATTTCTGAGTTCGAGACCAGCCTGGCCTACAGAGTGAGTTCCAGGACAGCCAGGGCTACACAGAGAAACCCTGTCTCAGAAAGCCAAAAAAAAAGGGTGCTTATTATCATGGCAGAGAGTCACGATGAGTAAAACCATACCCCACTTTCTCAGGGCAGGCCTGAGGTTAAATACCTATTGCAGGGAGGAGGGTCTGAGAAGGGGAGTTTACTAGCTAAGCCCCCAGGCCTTTAGGTACCCCCATTAAAATGGAGATCTGTCTTGAGGCTATGTGGCCACAAGTCCTCAACCTGTTGAGGGCTTGGGGTGTTGTCCTTAATTGACTGATGGCCACAGACCTATGGAGAGCTGTGACCTCATGTCAAGAGCCTGGGGCCCAGGATCATGGCAAAATACCTACCATCCCTTGCAAGGTTATCTCCTGCTGGGTCACTGGGGTTTCAAACAGCTCAACCAGAAACCAGGCTGTCTTTCATGGTCCTAAATACATGAAAGCTGAATAAATCTCTACTCATGGATAACTTGGTCAGGGAAGAAATAAAAAAAGAAATTAAAGACTTTCTAGAATTTAACGAAAATGATGACTGGCACAGCATACCCAAACTTATGGAACACAATGAAAGCTGTGCTAAGAGGAAAACTTATAGCTGTCTCCTGAGAGGCTCTGCCAGAGACTGACAAGTGCTTGAAGCCAACCATTGGACTAAGCACAAGGACATCAATGGAGGAGTTAGGGAAAAAACTGAAGGAGCAGAAGAGATTTGCAACCCCATAGGAAGAACAACAATATCAATAACCAGACCACCCAGAGCACCCAGAGACTAAACCACCAACCAAAGAGTATACATAGAGGGACCCATGGCTCCAGATTCATATGTAGCAGAGGATGGCCTTATCTGGCATCAATGAGAGGAGAGGCCGTTGGTTCTGTGAAGACTTGATGCTCCAGTGTAGGGGAATGCCAGGGCAGTAAGGTACAAGTGTGTGGGTGGGTGGGGGAGCACCCTTATAGAAGCAGGGGGAAGGGAGATGGGATAAGAGATTTTCAGAGGGGAAACCAGGAAAGGGGATAAAATTTGAAATGTAAATGAAGATAATATCCAATTAAAAACATGGATATATCCTATGTTAGCAACTTACCAGCACATTTTAAAGCCCTAGAACAAAAAGAAGCAAACAAAGGCAAGAGAAGTAAAAGACAGGAAATAATGAAAATACAAGCTAAAAATCAGCTAAGTAGAAACAAAGAGAGCTATACAAAGAATCAAGAAAACTAAGAGTGGGTTCTTTGAGAAAATCAACAAGATTGATAAACCCTTAGCCAGACTAACTAGAGGGCACAGAGATAGTATCCAAAATAATAAAATCAGAAATGAAAAGGGAGAGATAGTAGCAGAATCTAAGGTAATTTTTTTAAAAAATCAAAAGATCCTACTCCAAAAGCCTATACTCAACAAAACTGGAAAATCTAGATGAAATGGATGGTTTTTTAGACAGATGCCAAATACCAAAGTTAAATCAGGATCAGATAAACCATCTAAACAGTCACATAACCCCAAAGGAAATAGAAGCAGTCATTAGAAGTCTCCCAACCAAAAAAAGCCAAGGGCCAAATGGTTTTAATACAAAATTCTATCAGACCTTGAAAAAAAGACCTAATACCAATACTTCTCACACTACTCAACAAAATAGAAACAGAAGGAACACTACCTGATTCCTTCTATGAAGACACAGTTACTCTGATACCTAACCCACACAAAGACCCAACAAAGAAAGATAACTTCGGACCAATTTTGCTTATGAATATAAATGTAAAAATCCTCAATAAAATTCTCACAAACAGAATCCAAGAACATATGAAAATGATCACTCACCATGCCCAAGTAGACTTCATCCCATGGATGCAGGAATTGTTCAATATATATAAATGCATTAAAATAATCCACTATATAAACAATCAAAAAGAAAAATTTACATGATCATCTCATTAGATGCTTTAAAAGCCTTTGACAAAATACAACCCACTTTGCAATAGTCCCAAATAATATAAAATATCTTGGTGTAACTCTAACCAAGCAAGTGAAAGATCTGTATGACAAGAACTTCAAATCTCTGAAGAAAGAAATAGAAGAAGACTTCAGAAGATGGAAAGATCTCCCATGCTCATGAATCACCAGGATTAACATAGTAAAAATGGCCATCTTCCCAAAAGGAATCTACAGGTTCAATGCAATCCCCATCAAAATTCCAACTCAGTTCTTCATAGAGTTAGAAAAAGCAATTTGCAAATTCATATGGAATAACAAATAACCCAGGATAGTGAAAACAATTCTCCACCTTAAAATAACTTCTGGGTGACTCACCATCCCTGACCTCAATAGTGATAAAAATCACATGGTATTGGTACAGAGACAGGCAGGTAGATCAGTGGAATAGAATTGAAGACCCAGAAACGAACCCACACACCTATGGTCACTTGATCTTTGACAAAGAAACTAAAAGCATCCAGTGGAAAAAAGACAGCATTTTCAACAAATGGTCCTGGTTCAACTGGAGGTTCACATGTAGAAGAATGCAAATTGATACATTCTTACCTCCTTGTACAAAGCTCAAGTCCAAAGGAACCAAGGACCCCACATAAAACCAGATACACTTCATCTAATAGAAAGGAAAGTGGGAAAGAGCCTTGAACACATGGGCACAGGGGAAAAGTTCCTCAACAGAACACCAGTGGCTCAGGATCTAAGATTGACAAATGGGACCTCATAAAATTAAAACCTTCTGTACGGCAAAGAACACTGTCAATAGGACAAAATGGCAAACTACAGATTGGGAAAAGATCTTTACCAACACTACATCTGATAGAGGGCTAATATCCAAAATATTCAAAGAACTCAAGAAATTAGACCTCAGAGAACCAAAGAACGCTATTAAAAATGGAGTACAGAGCTAAACAGAGAATTCTCAACTGAGGAATTTCTAATGGCCCAGATGCACCTAAAAATGTGTTCAACATCCTTAGACATCAAGGAAATGCAAACCAAAATGACCCTGAGATTCCACCTTACACCAATCAGAATGGCTACTATCAAAACCTCAGGTGAAAGCAGATGCTGGCAAGGATGTAGAGAATGAGGAGCACTCCTCCATTGCTGGTGGGATTGCAAGCTGGTACAACCACTCTGGAAATCAGGCTGGCAGTTCCTCAGAAAATTGGACCCAGCTATACCACTGCTGGGCATATCCCAAAAGATGCTCCAACATATAACAAGGACACATGTCCTACTATGTACATAGCAGCCTTATTTATAATAGCCAGAAGCTAGAATCAACCCAGATGTCCCTCAACGGAAGAATGAATACAGAAAATGTGGTACATTTATACAATAGAGTTCTACTCAGCTATTAAAAACAATGACTTTGAATTTTGCAAGCAAATGGATTGCACTAGAAAATATCATCCTGAGTGAGGTAACCCAGACCCAAAAGGACACACATGGTATGTACTCAGTGATAAGTGGATATTAGCCCAAAAGCCAGAATACCCAAGATACAACACACAGACCATATGAAACTTAACAAGAAGGAAGACCACTTAGAAGATGCAAAAATCCCCCTTAGAAGGGTGAGCAAAATATTCACGGGAGGTAGAGGGAGGGAGGTTCTAGGATGGGAGAGGGAAATGGGGGGCAGGAGCAGGCATGGGAAGAGACAAGAAGGAAGTCCAGAGGGCCAGGAGAATTAATAGAAATATCTAGCAGTGGGGGGTGAGGACCAAGGGGAACCGCTAGAAAGTCCCAGATGCCAGGGAAGCAAAAGGCTGCCAGGACCCAATGGGGAGGACATTAACCAAAATCCTCAACAGAGGGCAGATAGAACCTGAAGAGTCCACCTCCAGTAGATAGGCATAGCCCCCAGGTGAGGGATGAGGCCACCCACCCATCTCAAAATTTTTAATCCAGAATTGTTCTTGTCTAAAGGAAACAGAGGGACAAAAAAAAAAATGGAGCAGAGACTGAAGAAAAGGACATCCAGAGACTGCCCTACCTGGGGATCCATCCCATCTGCAGACACCAAACCCTGACTCTATTTTTGATGCTATGATGTGCTCACAGACAGGAGCCTAGTATGGCTGTCCTCTGAGAGGCTCCAACAGCATCTGACTAAGACAGATGCATACTCACAGCCAGCCACCAAACTAACCCCGGGGACCCCAATGGAAGAGTTAGGGGAACAATTGAAGAATCTGAAGGGGATTGCAACCCCATAGGAAGAACAACAATATCAACTACCCAGACCCCTCAGAGCTCCCAAGGACTAAAGCACCAACCAAAAAGTATACATGGGTATATCCATGGCTCCAGCTACATATGTAGCAGAGGATTGCCTTATCTGGCATCAATGGGAGGAGAGGCCCTTGGTCCTGTGGAAGTTTATTGCCCCAGCATCAGGGAATGCTAGTGGAGCAAAGGTGGGAGTGGTTGTGTGGGTGGGGGAGCACCCTCTTAGAAGCAAAGTGTAGAGGGGATGAGTTTGGGGAGGGGAGACCGGGAAGGGGGAAAACATTTGAAATTTAAATAAATACAATAATCAATTTTTAAAATGACATCATGATATTCAGAACTAGAAAAATCACCATGCTGGTTTGAACCTGTGCCTGGAGCAGATCACTGGCTCCGCATCCACCCCTACAACACCCAGAGGAAGCGCAAATCCCAGGTACTCTGGCATGCCCAGGATCACAGGTGAAGCCACAACCCCTGCCCCAACACCCTGCAACTGAGACCCATGGGATCCAGGGAAACAGGAAACACTCGCTGTCCAGCTAGAGGCATGGGTTCCTTCCCATTTGAACCTGTGCCTGGAGCAGACCTGGGTCGCTGGCTCCATACCCACTCCTACAACACTAAGAGGAAGCTCGACTCTCAGGAGATCTGACAAACCCAGGATCACTGGAGCTCTGCCACACACAAGATCACAGTTGAGACCACAACATCTCCCCAACACCCAGCATAACTGGGACCCCCACAGGAACCAGGGAAGCACAAACCTTTGCCCAGCCATAGGCACGGGTTCCTTCTGGCTTAGACCTGTGTCTAGAGCAGACCCAGAGCTCTGGCTCCCCACCCACTCCTGCAACACCCAGAGAAAACATGATTCCCAGGATCTCTGACATAACAGGATCTCAGAAACTCGAACACACCAGGATTTTAGGATCCCAGAGGCAGCTTGACTCCCAGGAGCTCTGACATACCCAGAATCTTGGGATCACGGGCTCCCAGAATCACAGGATCACAGAGATAACTGGACTCTGAGTTCTGACACAACCAGGATCACAGGGAGAACAGGCTCTAGTCAGAACATAGAGGAATTTAAGACAGACATAAATAATTCAATTAAAGAAATACAGGAGAACACAGGTAAACAAATAAATCTCTTAAAGAAATACAGGAAAACATAATCAAACAGGTGAAGGAATTGAATCAAACCATCCAGGTTCTGAAAATGGAAAAGAAAAATTAAAGAAAACATGAGGGGAGACAACCCTGGAGATGGAAAACCTAGGAAAGAGATCAGGGGTCACAAATGCAAGCATCACCAACAGAATACAAGAGATAGAAGAGAGAAGCTCAAGCACAGAACATACCCTAGAAGATATTGACACAACAGTCAAAGAAAATATAAAAAGCAAAAGGCTCCTGACTCAAAACATTCAAGAAATCCAGGACACAATGAAAAGACTGAACCTAAGAATAATAGGTATAGAAGAGAGTGAAGATTCCCAACACAAAGGGCCAGCAAACATCTTCAACAAAATTATAGAAGAAAACTTTCCTAACCTAAAGACGAGATGCCCATAAACACACAAAAAAACTACAGAACACCAAACAGATGGGACCAGAAAAGAAATTCCTCCTGTCGCATAATTCTTAAAACAACGAATGCAAAGACCAAAGATAGAATATTGAAAGTGGTAAGAGAAAAACGTCAAGTAACCTGTAAAGGGAGAGCAATCAGAATTACACCAGATATCCCAAAAGAGACTCTAAAAGCCAGAAGATCTTGGGTAGATGTCATACAGGCCCTAAGAGATCAAGAATGTCAGCCCAGGTTACCATATCCAGGAGACCTCTCAATTACTAAAGAGGGAAAAACCAAGATATTACATGACAAAACCAAATTTAAACAGTATCTTTCCACCAGTTCATCCCTACATAGATAATAGAAGGAAATAAAAAGAGGCAAAAATCATTGCTCCTTAATATCATTCAAAATCAATGAACTCAATTCCCCCCCCCAAAAAAAGACATAAACTAACAGGCTGGATACATAAACAGGACCCAGAACTTTGCTGCATACGGGAAACACACCTCAGTGGCAATGACAGACACTACCTTAAAGTAAAAGGCTGGAAAAAAATTTCCAGGTAAATAGTCTGAAGAAACAAGCTGGAGTAGCCATTCTAATGTCCAATAAAATAGACTTTCAACCAAGAGTTATCAAAAAGGATGTGGAAGGACACTACATACTCATCAAAGGAACAATACACCAAGAGGAACTATCAATGCTAAACATAAATGCCCCAAATGCAAGGACACCCACATTTGTAAAAGAAATATTACTGAAGCTCAAAGCACACATTGCACCTCACACAAAAATAGTGGAAGAATCAACATCCATCTCTCATGAATGGACAAATCATGGAAACAGAGACTAAACAGAGACACAGTGAAACTAACAGAACTTCTGAATCAAATGGATTTAACAGATACCTATAGAACATTTCATCTGAAAACAAAAGAATTTACCTTCTTCTCAACACCTCATGGTACCTTCTCCAAAACTGACCATATAATCAGTCACAAAACAGGCCTCAACAGATACAAGAAGATTGACATAATCCCATGCATCCTATCAAATCACCACAAACTAAGACTGGTCTTCAACAACAACAAAACAACAGAAATCACACACACACATGGAAGTTGAACAACTCTCTACTCAGTGATAACTTGGTCAGGGAAGTAATAAATGAACAAATTAAAGACTTTTTAGAATTTAATGAAAATGAAGGTACAATACATCCAAACTTATGGGACACAATGAAAGCACTGCTAAGAAGAAAACTCATAGCTCTGAGTGCCTTCATAAAGAAACTGGAGAAAGCATACACCTGCAGCTTAACAGCACACCTGAAAGCTCTAGAACAAAAAGAAGCAAATACACCCAAGAGGAGTAGACAGCAGGAAATAATCAAACTCAAGGTTGAAATCAACCCAGTAGAAACAAAGAGAACTATACAAAGAATCAACAAAATCAGGAGTCGGTTCTTTAAGAAGGTCAACAAGATAGATAAACCCTTATCCAGACTAACCAGAGGGCACAGAGACAGTATCCAAATTAACAAAATCAGAAATGAAAAGGGAGATATAACAACAGAAACTGAGGAAATTCAAAAAATCATCAGATCCTACTACAAAAACCTATACTTAACAAAATTGGAAAATCTGGATGAAATGGACAATTTTCTAGATAGAACCAAATACCAAAGTTAAGTCAGGATCAGATAAACCATCTAAACACTCCCATAACCACTAAAGAAATAGAAGCAGTCATTAAAAGTCTCCCAACCAAAATATCCCCAGGACTAGATGGTTTTAGTTGCAGATTTCTATCAGATCTTCAAAGAAGACCTAATATCAATACTTCTCAAGCTATTTCATAGAACCAGAAGGAACACTACCTAATGTAGGACCATGAAAGGCAGCCTGG
Organism: Uromys caudimaculatus; assembly: GCA_028551405.1. Lineage (NCBI taxonomy): Eukaryota > Metazoa > Chordata > Mammalia > Rodentia > Muridae > Uromys > Uromys caudimaculatus. Next base: position 100,805,584 of record CM052707.1, read on the forward strand.
TTTCTGGTTGAGTTAAGATTTAAAACCCCAGTGACCCAGTAGGGAGTCACCAGCAGGGGATAACTGGGCAAGGGATGATAGGTGTTTTGCCATGCTCCTGGGCCCCAGGCTCCTGACAAGAGGCCTAAGCTCTCCATAGGTCTGTGACCATCAGTCATGTAAGAGCAATGCCCCAAACCCCTCCACAAGTAAAGGGTGTGGTCACATAGCCTCAAGACATCTCCATTTTAATAAGGTACCTGGAGGCTTATCCAATAAACTCCCCTTCCCAGCCTCTCCTCCCTGCAAAAGGTACTTAACCTTGGGCCTGCCCTGAGAAAGTGGGGTATGGTTTCACTCATCGACACTCTATGCCATGACAATAAACGCCTTAAAACCATGGACTGTCTCTTTTCATCAGGATCTGCTGTGCTGAACAATGGAACAGGCCTTCATCTAAAGAGCTGTGTCCAGTCTCCAGCAGAAGGCCTCTCAGTGCTCCCAGCCATGGTCTCTACCAAACCAAGCCAGCCACCCACAGACAAGCCACGGACTCGGTCCCCGGCAGAACCCAGCCAGGCTCCTCCTCGCCTTTCCCCCTCAGCCCCAGGCTAGATATAGCCCACAGGCCCCCCACTCCATTCTCAGCTCTTCTATGGCACCCAGAAGTGCCTAGGATTCCCAAGAGCCTGAGAACCAGACAGAGCTGGCTCTGTGAAGTCCTCAGGACCACAGGCCATGCTCTCCCACCCCTGGGCAGTGTCCCTCAGCTTCTCACAGACCAACACCCCCCCCCAGCAGTGCAGTGGGGTGATCGTGGTCAAACTTCCCACGTCTCACCTCCCCCAGTGGCTGGAGCCCTGGGGAGAATGCAGGGCTCCCACCCTAACCCAACAACCCAATTCATTCTTTGAAGCCACAATTACACTGATACCTAAAACACACAAAGACCCAACAAAAAAAGTTAACTTCAGACCAATTTCCCTCATGAATATTGATGCAAAAATACTCATGCAAACCGAATCCAAGAACACATCAAAACGATCATTCACCATGATCAAGTAGGCGCCATCCAAGAGATGCAGGGATGGTTGACTATATGGAAATCCATCAACGTAATCCACTATATAAACAAACTCAAAGAGTAAAACTGCATGTTCATCTCATCAGATCCTGAAAAAGCATTTGACAAAATTCAACATCCCTTCATGACAAAAGTCTTGGAAAGATCAGGAATTCAAGGTCCATACCTAAGTATAATACAAGCAATATACAGCAAGCCAATAGCCTACATCAAACTAAATGGAGAGAAACTCGAAGCAATCCCACTAAAATTAGGGACAAGACTGTCCACTCTCCCCCTATCTATTCAATATAGTACTTGAAGTCCTAGCCAGAGCAATTATGCAACAAAAGGAGACCAAAGGGATACAAATTGGAAAGGAGGAAGTCAAGATATCACTATTTGCAGATGATATGATAGTATACATAAGTGGCCCACAAGAATCCACAAGAGCTAACTTCAGCAAAGTTCCTGGATACAAAATTAACTGAACAAATCAGTAGCTTTTCCCAACTGAAAGGATAAAAAGGATGAGAAATAAATTAGGGAAATGACACCCTTTAAAATAGTCACAAATTATATGAAATATCTTGATGTGATGCTAACCAAGCAAGTGAAAAGATATGTATGACCAGAACTTCAAGTCTCTGAAGAAAGAATCAAAGACCTCAGAAGATAGAAAGATCTCCCATGCTCATGGATCAGCAGGATTAACATAGTAAAAATAGCCATGTTACCTAAAGCAATCTACAGATTCAAAGCAATCCCCATCAAAATTCCAATACAACTCTTCACAGAGATAGACAGAGAATTTCTCAAATTTATCTGGAATAACAATAAACCCAGGATATCAAAAACCATTCTCAACAATAAAAGAACTTCTGTGGGAATTACCATCCCTGACCTCAAGCTATACTACAGAGCAATAGTGATTTAAAAAAACCACATGGTGTGGTACATAGACAGACAGGTAGATCAATGGAATAGAATTGAAGACCCAGAAATTAACCCACATACTTTTGGTCACTTGAACTTTGACAAAGGGGCCAAAGCCATCGGGGAAACAAGACAGTATTTTCAACAAATTGTGCTGGTTCAGCTAGTGGTCAACATGTAGAAGAATACACATTGATTCATTCTTATCTCCTTGTGCAAAGCTCAAGTCCAAGTGGATCAAGGACCTCCACATAAAACCAGATACACTGAATCTAATAGAAGAGAAAGTGGGGAAAAGCCTCGAACACATGGGCACAGGGGAAGAGTTCCTAAACAGAACAGCGTTGGGTTATGCTCTAAGATCAAGAATTGACAAATGGGACCTCATGAAATTGTAAAGCTTCTGTAAGGTGAAGGACACTGTCAATAAGACAAAACAGCAATCCACAGATTGGGGAAAGATCTTTACCAATCCTACATCCAATAGAGGACTAACATCCGAAATATACAAAGAACACAAAAAGTTAGACTCCAGAGAACTAAACAGCCCTATTAAAAAATGGGGTACAGAGCTAAACAGGGAATTCTCAACTAAGGAATCTCAAATGGCTGAGAAGCACTTAAAGAAATGTTCAACATTCTTAGTCACCAGGGAAATGCAAATCAAAGCAACCCTGAGATTCCACCTTACACCAGTCAAAATGGCTAAGATCTAAAACTCAGGTGACAGCAGATGTTGGCAAGGATATGAAGAAAGAGGAACACTCCTCCATTGCTGGTGAGGTTGCAAGCTAGTACAACCACTCTGGAACTCAGTCTGGTGGTTTCTCAGAAAATTCAAAATAGTTTTACCTGAGGATCCATCTATACCACTCCTGGGCATATACCCAAAAGATGCTCCAACATAAAACGAGAACACATGCTCCGCTATGTTCATAGCAGCATTATTTATAATAGCCAGAAGCTTGAAACAACCTAGACGTCCCTCAACAGAAGAATGGATACAGAAAATGTAGTACATTTACACAATGGAGTACTACTTGGCTATTAAAACCAATGACTTCATGAAATTCTTAGGCAAATGGATGGAACTTGAAAATATCCTGCGTGAGGTAACCCAGTCACAAAAGAATATACATGGTATGTACTCACTGATAAGTAGATATTAGCCCAAAAAAGCTCAAAATACCTACTATATAACTCACAGACCATAGGAAACCCATGAAGAAAGATCACACCATAGAGTGGATGCTACAGTCCTACTCAGAAGGGGAAAGAAAGCAATCTCCAGGAAGTAGAGGGAGAGAGAGGCCTAGGAGGGAGAGAGGAAGGGGAGGAAAAAAGGGAACCAATTCAGATATGGGAGGAGATGGGGAGATGTACAGAGGGTCAGGACTTTAAAAGTATATATGTAGCAGTGGGGGAGGGGAAACTTGTGGGTAGCCACTAGAAAGTCCCAGATGCCAGGGACCCAAGAGGTTCTCAGGACCCAACAGGGAGGGCATTAGCCAAAATACTCAACAATAAGGAAAGAGAACCGGTAGAGACCATATCCAATGGATAGGCACTGCCTCCAGCCTCAAAAATATTAATCAAGAATTACTCCTGTTAAAAGGAAATGCAGGAACAAAGAGTGGAGCAGAGACAGAAGGAAAGGCCATCCAGAGACTGCCCGACTTAGAGATCCATCCCATCTGCAGAGACCAAACCCAGATTCTATTGCTGATGCCAAGAAGTGCTTACTGACAGGAGCCTGGCATAGGTGTCCCCTGAGAGGCTTTGCCAGAGCCTGACAAATACAGATGTTTACATATGCAGTCAAACATCAGACTGAGTGTGGGGTCCCCAATGGAGAAGTTAGGGCAACGTCTGTAGGAGCTGAATGGGTTTGCAACCCCATAGGAAGAACAACAATATCAACCAACCATACACCCCAAAGGTCCCAAGGACTAACCCACCAACCAAAGAGTACACATGGGCTGACTCATGGCTCCCGCTGTATATGTAGCAGAGGACTGCCTTAGCAGGCATCACTGGGAGGGAAGCATCTTGGTCCTATGGAGGCTCGATGACCCAGAGTAGGGGAATGCTAGATTGCTGAGTCAGGAGTGGGTAGGTGGGTGGGGAAGCACCCTTGTAGAGGCAGAGGGTAGGGAGGAGGGGATAAGGGATAGGCAGAGGGGAAAGTGGGAAGTGGGATAGCATTTGAAATGTAAATAAATAAATCACCAATTAAAAAATGAAAAAAGAAGAAAAGGTTATTGTGAGTGAGGTTACCCAGAGCCAAGAAATGAACATGTTCTCACTTATAAATGGATATAAGGTATACAGTAAAGATAATTGCACTATAATCTACTGATTTTGAGAGTGTATCAAGGTTACTTGTGTGTTACTTACACTCAAAAGTAACAAGAAGGATGGATGCAAAGATCTTCAAAATGTAAGAAATATCAATGCTAAATTCATATAAAGAACTTATTCTTTTGTTTTATTTATTAAAATGATCTATGACTTCCATAGTCAAACTGGACTTTTATTTTGTGAATTTAAATGATCTTACACCAAAGATGCTACACTTAAATAATTAGGATTGTGAGGGTGGTTGGTTATTTGCCCAATCTCTTTGTAACTGACAACATCACTATTTGCTGAAAATTTTTTACAGTTTTACAAATGCCACTACAGAAAATGGATGAAATATTCAGAGTTCATTCTTTGAGTGAAATATTTAAGCTTGAGGTTTCTAAGCTTGCCTTAATATTGTTTCTGCTTCCAAAATACTTTTTAGTTCAAACTACGTATTTTGCACTAAAATACCGCAGAATAAATTAATATAAAAAGAAAAGAAAATTGAGTTACAAAAAGGTAAAATCAAGCAGCAGTGTTATGTCAGATCATGCCAGCCACCCTAAAACACATTATCTCTCGTGTTCATTGTAATGACGGTGCTGAGACTGTGCACATGGAACCAGGGTGTGAGGAAAATGCACTGGCACCTGTCAGAGTCCGCCTGCTTCAAACGACGACGCACTCCCTCACTGTGTTATAGAAGATTTAATCAGACGCAGTAATGAAGTTTAGTAGATACTGATGTATGTATATTCATGTGCCCTGTCTTGTCCAAAACTAGATTTTTTAAAATGTGTTACATAATTCAAATATATTTATCATACATGAAATTCTATTTCAGAATTCTATTTTCTTATTGTTGAGACAAGCCATTCTTCAACTGTTTATATTTGATGAGCTGGCACTTAAATCTGTTTTACCTCAATCATGTTCTTTCCAGTAGGCAGATTTCTACTAACATACTCTCTGGAGAGACAAAGTGTATAGAATACAGTGGTGCCCAAGCTAGAGAAACTAGACAGTATAGGAAAATAGGAATCTAGTGCAGCCTTAGTCTTTGCAAAATTTAAAAAATCCTGGGGGCATGTAAAGGTCTACATAAAATATTTCACCAAAGTGTGAAATTTTTGATTACTCTGATCATATTTCTATTAAAATAGGAAAACATGTTTCACTATCTAATGACATATTATTTCTGCTTTATTTTCCTCTGTACTTTCTTGACCAAGTGATTTATCACCATACCAAAGTGTTAGGAAAGTGTTGCAATTTCTCATTCACAAGAATCCACCTACTCTTTCAGCAATTTTCTGTCAACTGACGACAAACTGGACATTCATTGTATATTTGTATTTACCCAGGGTGAGTTCAGTGTTGCGAATAGTTCTGTTTCTCCATTTCAGGTCTTTAATGTATATACACCCTACAGTGAAAGAAATATCAGCCTGATACAAAATACACTCTATTTCCTTTAAAAAGTATTGCACATGGTTATGTCTCTCTTCTTTCACCAAGAAATTTAAACAAGCTGTCTGTGTAGATCTGCTGTCCCTGCAGATTTAAGACTGTCTAAGGAAGTGCCCTCGGTGGGTATAATCTCACAGAATACGTCTGCATGAGTAACACCGTAAAAGCAAGGAGTGTATAATGGAAACGTGGACTGAGTAGGCTATAACGGCTAAAAATGCTTGATATCAGATGTGTGAAATAATTGCTTTCAATACTCTGCAAAATGTTAAGGATAGAAAATGGTAGTGAAGATAGATAAATGTCTAATTCTGACCTTACTACACCCAAATCAGAGGCAGCTGACACAAGCGACACCTACCATTATAAGAGGGAATCCAAGGTCCCAGATTATGTACTCTGACACAAGCATCACGGGGGCTGTTTCAAGCTACTGCTAACAGCCCTTCTAGTGCAGAGCTGACCTGGTATGTGCTCAGAGTCTGAGGCATGACAGGCAGCATGAGGAAAGGTGAAAAACCTGCAACCATCAAATATGAAACTTAACACTCTGAAATGAAATCTTTCCCTTCCCCTTAAAGGACAAAAGGAGTCCACGTGACCAAATTTAAAGGGAGGATTTTCTTTTTTTTTTTTTTATTGGATATTTTCTTTTTTTACATTTCAAAATTTATCCCCTTTTCCAGTTTCCCCTCCGCAAACCTCCTATCCCATCCTCCTTCCCCCTGCTTCTATGAGGGTGTTCCCCCACCCACCCACCCACTTGTACCTCATTGCCCTGACATTCCCTTACACCGGGCACAGAGCCTTCACAGGAGCAAGGGCCTCTCCTCCCATTCATGTCAGATAAGGCCATCCTCTGCTACATATTCAGCTGGAGCCATGGGTCCCTCCATGTGTACTTCTTGGTTAGTGGTTTAGTCCCTGGGAGCTCAGGGAGGGGGGTCTGGTTAGTTGATATTGTTGTTATTCCTATGGGGTTGCAAACCCCTTTAGCTCCTTCAGTCCTTTCTCTAACTCCTCCATTGGGGACCCCATGCTCAGTCCAATGGTTGGCTGTTAGCATCTGCCTCTGTATTTGTCAGGCTCTGGCAGAGCCTCTCAGGAGACAACTGTAACTGGCTCCTTTGAGCAAGCATTTCCTGCATCCACAATAGTGTCTGGGATTGGTGACTGTATATGGGATGGATCCCCAGGTGGGGCAGTCTCTGGATAGCCTTTCCTTCAGTCTCTGCTTCACACTTTGTCTCTGTATTTGCTCCCATGAGTATTTTGTTCCCCTTTCTAAGAAGGATTGAAGCACTCACACTTTGGTCTTCCTTCTTCTTGAGCTTCATGTGATCTGTGAATTGTATCTTGAGTATTCAGAGCTTTTGGGCTAATATCCACTTATCAGTGAGTGCATACCATGTGTGTTCTTTTGTGATTGGGTTATCTCACTCAGGATGATATTTTCTAGTTCCATCCATTTGCCTAAGAATTTCATTAATCCATTGTATAAATGTACCACATTTTCTGTATCTATTTCTCTGTTGAAAGACACAAAACAGCAACCAACAGATTGGGAAAAGTTCTTTATCAATCCTACATCTGATAGAGGGTTAGTATTCAATATATACAAAGAACTCAAGAAGTTAGACTCCATAGAATCAAATAACCCTATTAAAAAATGAAGTACAGACGTAAACAAAGAATTTTCAACTAAGGAATATCGAATGGCTGAGAAGCACCAAAAGAAATGTTCAACATCCTTAGTCATCAGGAAAATGTGAATCAAAACAACCCTGAGATTCCACCTCACACCAGTCAGAATGGCTAAGATCAAAAACTCAGGTGACAGCAGATGCTGGCAAGGATGTGGAAAAAGAGGAACACTCCTCCATTATTGGTAGGATGGCAATCTGGTACAACCACTCTGGAAATCAGCCTGGCAGTTCCTGAGAAAATGTGGTCATAGTACTACCTAAGGACCCAGCTATACCACTTCTGGGCATATATCCAAAAGATTCTCCAACATATAACAAGGACACATGCTCCACTATGTTCATAGCAGCCTTATTTATAATAACCAGAAGGTGGAAAGAGAAAATTTTCTAAGAAAGACATGGAACCTCATGATGAGAAATACCTGCAATAATGTTCAAATCCACACTTAACCCAGGACACATGAATATATAAAGGGAGTCAATACAAAGCACTTACTGGAAATTATTGTCTGTGTCAAAAGATAAGTGTTTTCAAATGTATGGTTTCACTTTGAGGGATGAAAAACCAATAGGAAGATTGGCAGCAGTGACCACAGTTCCATCATGGTATAGTAGGTAGTTTGTTTTATTTTGGCAGGAAGGGGCTGCAAAGGTCCACATGAGAATTGGCATCTGTAGAAACCAGGAGATAAAAAGCCAGGAGAAGAGCATATTAATAGATGTGTCTGCCAAGATCTCAGCTGTGTGGTGGTACAATCCATGGTGTGTATCATATTTATATATACACAGTTCGGTGTATGTGTGTGTGTGTGTGTGTGTGTGTGTGTGTGTGTGTGTGTGTGTGTGTGTAAGTATATAATGTTGTTGACTTGATGACTGAGTAAGAAACTCTAATCAACCACAAGTATTTACCAAGAAAGAATTTATGTGAGAAGCCTTGAAGAAAATTCACCCATATGGCATCAAAGGAAATCCTTGTTGGAAAAAGTATGAACAGGCAAGGAAAGACCCATACAAGACACTGGTGAGCTAAATTAATGAGGCACCATGTTCCATAAAACTTAGTACTATTGATATTATGGTCACTTTTTACTTTCCTATGGGTTAGTCCTCTGCTCCAGACTCTTTGTGCCTCATTCTTGTGTAACCTACTGTCACGGTGAACTTATCACTTCAGATGTATAACTTAATTCCAATGTAGAAATCATGTTACCAATTTCATCTTAATTTTGATCTTCTTTGCTGTCTCTCTATTTTTATCCATGCTGGAACATTAAATCAGTATATCGTCATTACCCTCCTATCAGTTTAGCAGCACTCACTGCCCTTTTTTGACATGAATGTTATCAGAGAAACACCCACTTCTGCAAAGAACATAATATTTGCTGAGAATCTCTTTGTTCCTTTCAAAAAGTAACTAAAAAAAATATTACAAGCAGGGAGTATTCTCTAGCACATAAAACTATTTTAGGGCAGTGAAAATATTTTGTGCTGTAATGTAAACATGGTTGCATCTTCATATTAACTTGATTGCCATGAAAATTGAACATCATAAAATCTGAAACAATGTATAGACAATGAACATTTTAATGCCCAAATACCTCTTCAGTGTTAGACACAAGGATTTATTTCTATTTGTTTATGTAACACTAAAATTTGAGCAAAATGTCTGGTTGATATCTCAAAGTATAAGTGCTAAATCTCACAAGACACAAGCCCTAAGTGAATAGATATGGCAAGTAAGGAGTGCTGAGGAGGAAGTAACTATTTATTATCTAGCACCTAGTGGTCAGAAATAAAGCACACACATACTAGCAACCTTAGTAACTGGTACATAAAGCCCATGACCTTCATAGGGCAAAATTATAGAAATTCTTTGAATCATCTCTTCTCAATGGATTATGAACTATACAGAAATGCATATCTTGTAATTTCTGTCTGGAAATCTGTTGTTTGTTGATGTATTCAAATGAGGATAGCATCATTTTGGCTGAATCAGATATGAGTATAATTCTGTAATACACATAGTAATCAGAAGCATGGCTGAGACACTGAGTGCTGCAGCTGCGGTGTTAGGGGGGATAATAAGGTTGGTACTACAGTGTTTTTAAAACTTCCACTTATTGAAAATTGCTTTCTCCCTTTCAAAAAGATTTTCATTCTGTAGTTTGAGGTTATTCTACAGATATATCATTTCCTCCTCCTTCCTTTACATTCTTTCTAACTCTCTCATATACACATTCTTCCTTTCTTTTAAATTCATAGGTTGCTTCTCATGAATTTTTGTTACACAGATATGAATATATGTATATAAAATATATTTCTAAATAGAAACAATTCTGTCTAAATAATGTTACCTGTATATGCATTTTCATGGCTTACCCTTTTTTTATTGGACAATTAATTGGTGTGGCCTTTCTTGTTTGGAGATCATTTCATAGTTGCCTTTTTGGAGGCAAAAAGTTGGCCCTTCCGTCTGCATCTCCACCTGAACCCTTGACAGATCAGCAAGACTGACCTACAAACCCCAGGATGGCAAAGCCTATCTGTCATCCAGGAGGTCTGCCATAACGAGGAACAAAGGCGGTTTTGCCATAACTAGGAACACAGATTAATGTGCCTGCCGCTGGACTCTGAAATCAGCCTCCCAGGAGGTCTGCCATATCCAGGGAAACAAGGACACAGGAACACAGGAGGTCTGCTGTAACCAGGATCATAGGAGACCTGACCTAACCAGAGACAGCACTGCCTGCCTCCCAGAAGGCCTGCTCCAGTCCCAGACACCTAGGTCAGTTAACACCAGAGATAACCAGATGGCAAATTGCAAGCCCAAGAACAAAAGCAACAAACTCCAATGGAATTTGACACCATCAGAACCCAGTTCTACTACTACAGCAAGGCCTAGATACCCTAACACAACTGAAGAGCAAGATTCTGACCAAAAATCCCGTCTCATGAAGATGATAAAGGCATCTAAGTAGGATATAAATAACTCCCTCAAGGAAATACAGGAAAACAGGTATAAGTACTTAAAGAGGAAACAAATCCATAAAGAAATACAAGACAATACAATCAAAGTGATAAAGAGATTGAACAAAAATAGTCCAAGACCTAAAAATGGAAATAGAAACAATAAAGAAATTACAAATGAAGGCAACCGTGGAGATAGAAAACCCAGGAAAGAGATCAGGAACTACAAATGCAAGCATCACCAACTGAATAGATCCAACAAGAGATTCAAGAGAGAATCTCAGGTGTAGAAGGTACCATAGAAGATATCGGCACATAAGTCAAAGAAAATACAATGGGTAAAAAATTTATAACCCAAAACATGCAGGAAATTTGAGACACAATAAAAAGACCAAACCTAAGAATAATAGGAATAGAAAAGGATGGAAAATCCCAGTTCAAAGGGTCAGAAAACACACTCAACAAAATCATAGAAAACTTCCATAATCTAAAGAAAGAGATGTCCATAAACATACAAGAAGGCTACAGAACAACAAACAGATTAGAACAGAAATAAAATCCTCCCCCCATATAATAATCAAAAGACTAAATCTACAGAATAAAGAAAGAATATTAAAAGTTGTAAGTTAAAAAGGCTAAGTAACGATACCCAAATAGCGCAGAGGAAAAGTTAGCCTCCCAGGAGTGCGGACAAGCCTGTGAGCAGGGTAAGGCCAACACCTCTGCTCAGCGGGACAAGCGCAGAAACCTCAGGACACAGGGACCAAGGAGCAGCCGGGGACAGGAGCCTTCCAGTTTCCATCTGTGGCTGGGGATCTCAGCCTGTGCCACAGGACTCCCTAGCCAAATAGCGCCAGGAGAAAGCTAGCCTCCCAGGAGTGTGGACAAACCCGTGAGTGGGGGTAAGATGAGCACCACTGCTCAGCGGGACCCACTCAGAACCCTCAGGACACAGGGACTGAGGAGTGGTCTTCTGGTTTCCTTCTGCGGCCAGGGAGCTGATCCTGTGACACAGGGCTCCATACTCAAATAGTGCCAGGAGAAAGCTGGTCTCCCAGGAGTGCTGACACACCTTTTAGCACAGGCAAGAACACCATTTCTGCTCAAATTCCTGGATCAGGAGGGACCCTTGCAGAGTCATCAGGACACAGGAACCAAGGAATAGCTGGAAAAAGGATACTTCTGGTTTCTGTCTGCACCCCAGAGCTGACCTTGTACCACAGCTCTCCAAACCCAAATTCATCTCAGAGAAAGCTGGTCTCCAAGGAGTACTGACACAAAGGCTTGCAGGAGGGAGAAGCCACAGTCAGAGAGACAGAGGAAGACCAAGTAACACCAGAGATAACCAGATGGCGAAAGGCAAGGGCAAGAAATTAAGGAACAGAAACCAAGGCAACTTGGCAACATCAGAACACAGTTCTCCCACCACAGTGGCCCCTGGATACCCCAACACACCAGAAAAGCAAGATTTAAAATCACATCTCATGATGATGATAGAAGATTTTAAGAAGGAAATAAATAACTCCCTTAAAGAAATAGAAGAGAACACAGGTAAACAGCTAGAAGCCCTTAAATAGGAAACACAAAAATCCCTTAGAATTACAGGAAAACACAATTAAACAAGCAGAATTACAGGAAAACACAATCAAACAGGTGAAGGAAATGAACAAAACCATTCAGGATCTAAAAATGGAAATAGAAACAATAAAGAAATCAAACAGGGAGACAACCCAGGAGATAGAAACCCTAGGAAAGAGATCAGGAGTCATAGATGCAAGCATCACCAACAGAATACAGGAGATAGAAGAGAGAACCTCAAGTGCAGAAGATACCATAGAAAACATTGACACAACAGTAAAAGAAAATGCAAAATGCAAAAAGCTCCGGACCCAATCATCAAGGAAATCCAGGACAAACTGAGAAGACTAAACCTAAGGATAATATGTATAGAAGAGAGTGAAAATTCCCAACTTAAAGGGCCAGTAAATATCTTCAACAAAATTATAGAAGAAAACTTCCCTAACCTAAAGAAAGAGATGAACATAAACATTCAAGAAGCCTACAGAACTCCAAATAGATTGGACAAGAAAAGAAATTCCTCCTGTCACTTTGTAGTCAAAACACAAAGTGCACAAAACAAGAAAAGAATACTAAAAGCAGTAAGGGAAAAAGGTCAAGTAACATATAAAGGCAGACCTATCAAGATTACACCAGACTTCTCACCAGAGACTATGACAGCTAGAAGATCCTGGGCAGATCTCATACAGACCCTAAGAGAACACAACTGCCAGCCCAGGCTGCTATACCCAGCAAAACTCTCAATTACCATAGATGGTGAAACCAAAACATTCTATGACAAAACCAAATTTACATAATATCTTTCCACAAACCCAGCCCTACAAAGGATAATAGATGGAAAACACCAACACAAGGAGGGAACTACAATCTAGAAAAAGCAAGAAAGTAATCTTTCAACAAATCCCAAATAAGATAGTCACACAAACATAAAACATAAAAATAACATCAAAAATAACAGGAAGCAACAGTCACTATTCCTTAATATCTCTTAACATCAAGGGACTCAATTCCACAATAAAAAGACATACACTTACAGGCTGGATGCAAAAACAGGACCCAGCATTTTGCTGCATACAGGAAATGAACCTCAGACTTAAAGACAAACACTACCTCAGAATTAAAGGCCTGGAAAACAATTTTTGGGCAAATGGTCCCAAGAAACAGGCTGGAGTAGCCATTCTAATATCGGATAAAATCGACTTTCAACCAAAAGTCATCATAAAAAGATAAGGAAGGTCAAAGGAATACAAATTGGAAAGGAAGAAATCAAAATATCACTATTTGCAGATGATATGATCAAATACTTAAGTGACCCAAAAAAGTCCACCAGAGAACTCCTGCAGCTGATAAACAACTTCAGCAATGTGGCTGGATATAAAATTAACTCAAACAAATCAGTAGCCTTCCTATACGCAAAGGATAAGCAGGCTGAGAAAGAAGAAATTAGGGAAAGGACACCCTTCACAATTGTCACAAACAATATAAAGTATCTTGGTGTGACTCTAACCAAACAAGTGAAAGATCTGTATGACAAGAACTTCAAGTCTCTGAAGAAAGAAATCAAAGTAGACCTCAGAAGATGGAAAGATCTCCCATGCTCATGGATTGGCAGGAATAATAAAGTAAAATGGCCTTCCTTCTGAAAGCAATCTACAGATTCAATGCATTCCCCATCAAAATTCCAACTTAATTCTTCATAGACTTAGAGCAATTCTAGAATTATTTTGGAATAACAAAAAACCCAGGATAGCAAAAACTATTCTCAACAACAAAAGAACATTGATCCATTCTTATCTCCCTGTACAAAGCTCAAGTCCAAGTGGATCAAGGACCTCCACATAAAACCAGATACACTGAAACTAATAGAAGAGAAAGTGGGGGAAGAGCCTCAAACACATGTAAATGGCAGAAAACTTCCTAAACACCAGTGGCTTATGCTTTAAGAGCAACTATTGACAAATGGGACCTCTTAAAATTGAAAAGCTACTGTAAAGCAAGGTCCCCCAAGCAATAGGACAAAACAACAACCCACAGATTGGGAAAAGATATTTACCAACCCTACATCTGATAGAGGGCTAATATCCAAAATATACAAAGAACTCAAGAAGGTAGACTCTAGAGAAATAACAACCCTATTAAAAATGGAGTACAGAGCTAAACAAAGAATTCTCAACTGAGGAAACTCAAATGGCTGAGAACCACCTAAAGAAATGTTCAAAGTCCTTAGTTATAAGGGAAATGAAAATCAAAACGACCCTGAGATTCCACTTCACACCAATCAGAATGGCTAAGATCAAAAACTCAGGTGACAGCAGTTGCTGGCGAGGATGTGGAGAAAGAGGAACACTTCTCCATTATTGGTAGGACTGCAAGCTGGTACAACCACTCTGGAAATCAGTCTGGCGAATCCTCAGAAAACTGCACCTGAGGACCCCTCCTTGGCATATCCCCAGAAGATGCTCCAACATATAACAAAGAGACATGCTCCACTATGTTCATAGCAGCCTTATTTATAAATAGCCAGAAGCTGGAAACGACCAGAAGCCCCTCAATGGAAGAATGGATACAAAAGGTGGTTTCATTTACACAATGGAGTACTATTCAGCTATTAAAAACAATGACTTCATGAATTTTGCAAGCAAGTGGATGGAGCTAGAAAATATCATCCTGAGTGTGGTAACCTAGACCCAAAAGGATATACATGGTATGTACTCACTGATTAGTGGATATTTGCCAAAAAGTGTGGAAAACCTAGGACACCATCCACAGACCATAAGAAGTGTAACAAGTAGAAAGGCCCAAGTGAGAATCTTTCAGTTCTGCTTAGAAGGGGGAAGGAAATAATCACAGGAGTCAGAGGGAGGGAGGGGCCTGTTTGGGAGAGGAGAGAGGAAGGGAAAGGGGGAACAGGATCAAGTATGGGGGTCTGGGGACAGAAGAGAAGCCCAAAGGGCTAAGAGAATGAATGGAGATAAGCCACCACAGGGGATAGGAGTGGGGTGTGTCTAGAAAGTACCAGAGATCCTGGAGGTGAGAGACTCTAAGGACTCAATGAGGGTGACCTTAGCCAAAATGCCCAACATTGGAGAGAACTCGAAGAGCCCAGCTCCAGTCGATAGACAGGGCCTCGGGGGGGGGGGGGGCAGGTTTACTAACCCACAGTCAAATTTTCTGACCCAAAACTGTTCCTGTCTAAAGGAACTGCAGGGACAAAAGTGGAGAAGAGACCAAAGGAAAGGCAGTCCAGTGACCAGCCCAACTGGGGACCGACTAATCTCATGGGAGGGTAGCAAGGCCTGACACTATTACTGATGCTATGATGTGCTTACAGATGGGAGCTTGGCATGTCAGTCTTCTGAGAGGCCCTACCAGCAGTTGACTGTGACAGACACAGATACTTACACCCAACTATTGAACTCAAGTCAGGGACCCCTATGGTTGAATTAGAGGAAGGATTGAAGAAGCTGAAAGGGAGAGTGACCCCATAGAGAGACCAGCAGTCTCAACTTACTCAAACCCCAGGGAGCTCCCAGACACTGAGGCACCAACCAGGAGCATACACAGGCTTGTCTGAGACCCTTGGCACAAATATAGCAAAGGCCTGCCTGGTCAGGCCTTAATGGAAGAAGATGTACTTAATCCTCAAGAGATATGAGGCCCCAGGAAAGGGGGGAGCCTGGGGTGGGGAGCATCCTCTCAGAGGCAAGGGGGATGAGGAATGGGATGAGGAACTGTCAGAGAGGGGACCAAAGGGGGGGGGCAACAACTGAAATGTAAATAAATTTTTAAAAATAATAAAATGAATAAAGAACATGCTTAGTCATCAAGGAAATGCAAATTAAAACAACCCTGAGAATCCATCTTACACCCATCAGAATGGCTGAAAAATTCAATTGATAGCACATGCTGTGAAGGATCTGGAGCAAGGGGAACACTCCTCCATTGCTGGTGGGAGTGCAAACTGGTAAAATCACTTTGGAAATCAATTTGGTGGTTTCTCAGAAAATTGAGAATAGTTCTACCTCAAGACCCAGCTATATCATTCTTGGGCATAAACCCAAAATATGTCCCACTATACCACAGGAACACTTGCTCAACTATGTTCATAGCAGCCAGAACTGGAAACAACCTAGATGTCCCTCAAATGAAGAATGGATAAAGAAAATGTGGTATATCTACACAATGGAATACTATTCATCGATTAAAAACAAAGTCATCGGGGGCCGGAGAGATGGCTCAGTGTTTAAGAGCACTGACTGCTCTTCCGGAATTCAAATCCCAGCAACCACATGGTGGCTCATAATCATCTGTAATGAGATCTGATGCCCTCTTCTGGTGTATCTGAAGACAGCTACAGTGTACTTACATATAATAAATAAATCTTTTTTTAAAAAAAAGTCATCATGAATTCTGCAGACAAATGAATGGAACTTGAGAATATCATCCTGAGTGAGGTAACCCAGATCCAAAAGGACATACATAGTATGTACTCACTTATAAGTGGATATTAGCCATAAAGTACAGGATACCCATGCTACACTCCACAGACCAAAGGAAGGTAAGCAAGGAAGGCCCAAGCGAGGATGCTTGAATCTCACTTAGAAGGGGGAATAATATAGACATAGGAGGCAGATGGAGGGAGGAAACTGGGTGGGAGAGGGGATGGGGAGGGGGAGGGGGGATCAGGATCAGATGGGGAGACAGGAGAGGGGCCCAGAAGGCCAGGAGAATAAATGGATATCTGTAGCGAGCAGGGGTTAATGGCTGGGGGCATTACAAGGACATGCCAAAAACCTGGGATGGGAGAGGCTCCCAGACATCAGTGGGGATGACCTTAGCTGAGACTCACAGCAGTAGAGATATAAAACCTGAAAAGGCCACCTCCTGTCGCCAGGCAGAAACCCCAGTGAAGTGATAGGGACACCAACCCACCCACAAAACTTCTGATCCAAAATTTATCCTGTCTACAAGAAATGCAGGGACAAAGATGGAGCAGAGACTAAGGGATTGGCCAACCAATAACTGGCCCAACTTGAGACACATCCATGGGCAAGCACCAGCCCACGACACTATAATGATATTCTAATATGCCTCCAAACAGGAGTCTAGCATAACTGGCTTCTGAGAGGGTCTGTTGTGCCAGGGAAATGTTAGTGATCCCAAAAAACACACACGGAAGCAGATCTGATGCAACTCTATGCATCAGATCTGAGGCAGGGTCTTTATTCTATTTGAGCTAGCTCTCCCCCTCCCCAATCCACCACCGTCACACAGGATGGTTTTGGTGGTGGGGGAGCCCTGAATGTCTATCAGGGCAAGGCTTTATAGTAAGCAGCAAGCAGGGAGTACATGTGCAAGCATCTACTTGGAGAGCTGCTGTGGCCTTTAACATAATTAGCTGGTGCTGGGAGTCAGATCATAAACTTACCTTCTGCTCCCCTCTGCATTGGTGGTCGTTAGGCAAGGGTGGGCTTGTAACCTTGGGGAGCAGGTTTGTTGGTGGGATAACCTGGAGACACTGGTCTTGTTGAGGGTGTAACCTGGAAATGCTGGTCTTGTTGGGGGTTAGCCTAGAGACTGGTGCTAGGCTCAGGTTTTGTTGGGGGGCAACTTGGAAACTAACACTAGGTACCACCCATTAGTTTACCTGAGTTCAAACTTTGGCTGGGTTCTCTAAAATGGAGTCTAAACTTAAAAGATTTGGCCTCTCGGGTCCACTCAGAAGCTGACTGGAATAGCTGCAGATACCTACATCCAAACATGGGGTGGAACTTGGGGACTTACATTAGTCAGAGTTCTCTAGAGTCACAGAACTTATGGAATGTCTCTCCATACTGAGGGAATTTATTGTAATGACTTGCAGTCTATAATCCAACTAACCCAACAGTGAGCAGCTGTGGATGGGAAGTCCAAGAATCTAGTAGTTGCTCAGTCCCATGAGGCTAGTTGTTTCAGCTGGTCTTCTGTAGGAGTAGGTTCCAACAGATGTGCTGGCAAGTACGTGCAAGCAGGTGAGAATAGTGAATCTTCCTTCTTCCAATGTCCTTATGGAGGCCTTCAGCAGAAGGTGTGGCCCAGATTAAAGGTGTGAACCACCACACCTGGATCAGGGACTTGCTTTGTCCCAGGCTGACTTTGAACTCAGAGATCTCCTTGCCTCAGTCTCCTGGGATTAAAGGTGTGTCCTACCTTGCCTGGGCCTAAGCTTTTCATGGCCACTCTGCCTCAAGATCTCCATGCCAAGATCCAGGTCAGAAACTTGTGTCTTCCAGCCTCAAGATCTGGATTGTAGTTCATTCCGGATATAGTCAAGTTGACAACCAGGAATAGCCATTACAAGACTCTTATGGAAGAGTTGGGGGAAGGATTGAGGGCCTGGAAGGGGATATGAACTCAACCAGAAAACCAACAAAGTCAACTAACCTGGACCCCTGCGGGCTCTCAGAGACTGAATCACCAACCAAAGATGTATGTATGGGCTGGACCTAGCCCTCCTCACACATATGTAGCAAATGTGTAATTCGATCTTCATGTAGGTCCTCCAACAACTGGAGTGGGGTCTATCCCTAAAGCTGTGAAATATGTTTCCCTATCTTGTCTACCTTGTCTGCCTCGGTAAAAAAGGATATACCTAATCATGCAGAGACTTGATGCACAAGGGTGGGGGACACCCAAGGGAGGGCCTCCAGGAGGAGAAGGAGATGGGTGATGGGACTGAGAGAGGGGAAGACCAAGAGGGAGGGCATCAATCAGGATGTAAAGCAAATAAATAAATAAATAAATAAATAAATAAATAAATAAATAAACAAATGAAAAGGTTTTTCTTTTAAGTGTGTGGGATTGGAGGGGTGGCATGTGCACACATGTACGGTGCCTACAGTAGTCGGAAGAGGGTATCAGATATGATGCTGATGATGAAGTTAACAGGCAGTCGTGGGTTACCATGCACACGAGTCACTGGGCACCTCTCCAGTGCCTGCTTTGTTTTGTAAATAACTAGTCTCTCCCTATGGCAGGTTCTCAACCTTTCTACTGCTGCAATCCTTTAATATAGTTCCTCATGCTGTGGTGACCCCCAACCACAAAATTATTCCATTGCTACTGCCTAACTATAATTTTGATACCATTATGAATCAATGTAAATATCTGATGTGCAGTACCCCCTGTGGGGGTTGTGACCCCCATGTTGAGAACCACTGTTTTAGGAGCTTGGTGTGAAGTATGAAATCAACAGTGTGAAGTCACCTACTTGGTGGAGCTCCAGGCCAATGAGAGACCTTGTTTCAAAAAAAAAAGGAAAGCATCTAAGAATGGACACCTGAGGTTGCCCTCTGACCTCCACATGCAACACACACATGAACATTCGCAGACACACAGAGGAATCACTGTAGCCCAAGCCGGCTCACACTCACCATCCTCCTGCCTCAGCCTCCCAGTGCTGGTGTCACAGGTGTGTACCCCACACTCACAGTCTCTGTGCTTGCTAAACTGAGTTCTTTGCCAGCACTCAGCATTGCGTCAGACAGGCAGGCATGGGTGCCTAGGAGAGGCTCAGCTCAGCTGCTGTAGGACGGTGAAAGGCAGCCTGGTTTCTGGTTGAGCTAAGGTTTAAAAGCCAGTGACCCAACAGGGGGTTCCCCAGCAGGGGATAACCGTGCAAGGGATGGCAGGCAGGCTCCTGACACAAGGCCGCAGCTCTCCTTAGGTCTTTGACCATCAGTCAACGTCCCAAGCTCCTCCACAGTTAGAGGACAGATCTCCATTTTAATGAGGTACCTAGAGGCTTAGCCAATAAACTCCCCTTCCCAGCCACTCCTCCCTGCAAAAGGTATTTAACCTCAGGCCCGCCCTGAGAAAGTGGGGTATGGTTTTACTCATCGGCACTCTCTGTCATGGCAATAAACACCTTAAAACCATGGACTGTTCTCTTCATTGGGATCTGCCGTGGGGAACAATGGAACAGGCCTTCGTCTAAAGAGCTCTTTCTAGTCTCCTGCAGAAGGCCTCTCAGCACTCCCAGCCATGGCCTCCACCAAGTCAAGCCAGCCGCGGACAAGCCAAGGACTCGGTCCCTGGTGGGACCCAGCTGGGCTCCTCCCTACCTTTCCCCCTCAGCCCCCGACTAGATCCAGCAGGAGGGCCCCCACTCTGTTCTCAGTTCTTCCACGGCATCCAGCAATGCCTGGGATGCCCAAGAGTCTGAGAACCAGTCTTGGCCTTGTCCCCGGGACCCCAGGCTGTGCTCCCCAACCCCTGGGCAGTGTCCCTTGGCTTCTCACAGTCCAACACCCACCCAGCAGTGGCGTGGGGTGAGGACGGTCAAACTTCCTGTGCCCCGCCTCCCCCAGTGGCCTGAGCCCTGGGGCGGACACGAGCCATCATTTAACACAAGCTGCAATCTGGTGAAACAGAGGGTCTGTACAAGCAGAGTCCTGCTATGCTCAGGACATGAGCCCACCTTCTCACTGGGACCTTCTGCCTCTAACAGAACAGCTGGTTCCTGTGGGACCCTGCTATGCTGGAGGATACTGGCAGGTGTCACTTAACCAGGAGGAGCCCATGAAAACACAGGCTGTCAAAGGCTGAACACCAGCTACCAAGTGCGGAGGCACTCAGCATGTTCTCTGAATCGGGCTGAATTCTACAGGCTTGCTGGCTTTCAGTGTCTGCCAGTGGCATCCAGAATCCTAATGACCTGATCCTGACCCAGGCTCAAGGAGAGGAAGGAGATGGAGGTGGGGAGTCAGTACTTCTGACTGTACCCCCATGCTCCCAGACCCGAAGACCTGAAGAGTACATAAGGAGCCTGCCCATTCCCAGAAAGACACACACCTTGTCCTGGGACACAGCAAGATCTGTCACCCCTCCTGCTGCCCCTGGGAGACTGGCCAGGCACCCTGGGAGCATGACCAGGCACCTATCTAGCACTGACCATGAAGGGTCTCTATGTTCTAAGGTGGACCTTAGATAAGCAGCCACCACACGGAGGAAGGCCACAGTGGCTATGAGGCCTCTATCTTGGCCTATATATAAGACACCCAGGCCAGGTCTCTGTGCCCTAAGTCTCTGCTCAGACTGGCAGGTCTAGCACAATGCACTGAGGAGTAAAGTAGGTGCAAGAGGACCACCAATCTCACCAGGAAAGCTTGAAAATCAACAGGCACAGCAGAGACATTTGGTACAAAGTTTATAACACACCCTCCCATGAAACAGTAGCTTGACGTGTTTTGAAACAGATGGGAATGGCAGATTCAGGACCTACTTCCAATGCCTGGCTACACATTTGGTCCATGTGGACAGAGTGGGAACAGGACAGGACATCAAGGTTGAGGGAGGGGCTTGGAGGCCTCGAGGGATAATTTTCTGCAGGCTTGAGAAAAGGATTCAGACCAAAAGCTACATGTGACCTTCCAAGCAACCCAGACTCCTAGGCAACCCAAGTGTTAGCAGCCGTCGTCACACTTGTGATCCCTGTCCAAGGCCAAGACCAACTGCCCTACACAGGCAAACAAGGTGTTCGTCACCTTCAAGGAGGGTGCTGACTTCATGAACAGTCTCAGACCAACCGTTCCTGGGGCCATGCTGGGATAGGCCTCCTCAAAAACCCACTGGTGCTGGGAGATAGCCCTAGGAGCAGGACCGCATCTTTTGAGGCCATTCGATAGTCAAGGAATGATGAGGATGGGCCCTGCCCACACTCAAGACCAGACTTGCACCCAAGACCCTGGTCCACAGTCACAAGCCGGGACCCTGGGGCAGCTCCGAAGCCAGCAGTGCCTGATTAGGGACAAGGGGCCAACACAAGCCCACAGGTGGCTTCCCAGCTTCCAAAGCAGGAAGAGACAGGGTACTCATAGCAGCTAGGGTCGGTCACCAAGGGTCAGCGTCAGTGACACACTGGGCTTTCGCTCCAGCTCTTCATCCTCCTGGCAGGGCTGGGGCGGCCGGGATTTGAAGAAATCTGAAACATAGAAGACCTGGGAAGAAGGAGGCAGTGAGTAGGTGAAAGGAAGAAGAGCCTCCGGGGGCCCCAAGGGAGAAGCTGAGGAGGGTTGCAATGTGGATGGGTGGGGTCGGTGGTGAGGGGCAACCTTCTGGAGGCAGAGCAGCAGGCAGAGGGCAGAACATTGGAGTCAGGCAGAGCAGATCCTGTAGGACAGACAGGCAAGCAGGACTCACCGTGAGGCAGGCCACCAGGGCTCCCTGCAGGAGGCCGACAAGAACATCGCTCCAGTGGTGCTTGTGGTCAGACACTCGGGTATAGCCCACATAGATTGCAAAGGCCACCAAGGAGAACTGAATGGTGGGCCTCAGCAGCCGTGCCCATTTCCAGCAGAGCCGGGCCTGCACATACAGCTGTCGGGACATCAGATTGCCATCAACTGGGCTCGAGAGTACCCACAGCCTGCCCAGCCCAGGGCAAGAGTCCCAAGCCCACCTACCTTTAGTGCCTCCTTCACATACCCCATTGTGCATTAGGGAAGGGGTGGCCCCATAAGGTTCCCTGGGAAGAAGATGGACACTCACCGCCAGGAACAACATGCAGTACATGCCAAAGGAGGAGTGGCCAGAGTAGAAGGACAGCCTGGGAGGAAGGACAGCCGGTCAGGGAGACCCAGAGGCAGAGCCACGAGCTCCTTGGGGAGCTGGCAGCCACAGAGGGATGCAAAACTAAGGGAGGTGGGGCCAGCAGTTAAGAGCCCTGCTTTTGCAGAGGACCCAAGTTCAGTTCCCAGTGCCCGCATCCTACTGTTCACAACTACCTATAACTCCAGCTCCAGGAAATCTGATGCCTCTGGCCTCTGAGGGTACCTGTAGTCATGCACACACGCAAACACACACGCGCGCGCACACACGCACACACACACACACACACACACACACACACACGCACTTAAAAGTAATAAAAAATAAATCATCTTCAGGATTTACCTATTTTTATTGTATGTGTTTGGGTGTTTTGCTAACATCTGTGTGTGTGTGTACCATATGCATGCAGTCCTGCAGAAGCCAGAAGAAGGTGTCAAATCCCCTGGAACTGAAGTTACAAATGGTTGTATGTGGGCTACTTTATGGGTTCTGAGAATCTAGTACAGATTCCCTGGAGGAGCAGCCAATGGTATCAACCACTGAGCCATCTCTCTAGCCCCACAAAATAAAATTTTAACCTGAGGGGAACTGGAGAGATGGTGCAACAGTTAAGAGCACTGTCTGCTCTTTCAGAGGACCTCAGTTCCATTTCCAGCAACCACATGGTGGCTCACAACCATCTCTTACTCCAGTTACCAATTCTGGCGTCCATTGTTACCAGCCATGCATGCAGTATATAGAAATATGCAGGCAAACCACCCATACACATAAAATAAAAATAAAATTGAAAAACAAATTTTAACCTGAGGGAAGGCTTGCACACAGGACACTCCATCAGGAGCCTCTGATGCATCGGTCTCCCCTCCTCACTCTCAGTTCACCAACTCCAACCCCCTGCCTGCTCCTGGAGCAACGATGGCCAGCAGGACCACACTGTCAGGCTCTCAATACTATTGTCACAGTCACTGTTGTGACAGCTGGTGGTCTGGGTTGCTGACCATCACCTTACCTTACAAAGATATTAGTCACTACTTGAGCAGCAGCCAAGACCTATGCTTTGGAGGCTCAGAGGAGCCATCTCCCCCCAAGAGCACCCCCAGAGCCACTCCCCAATTTTGGTAGTCAAAATAAGGCTAAGGCAGAGTCCCCAACCCCACCCCAGCACCAAGAAAACAAAAGTGAAATATATGTCCAATCCTGCTGACCACTATGCTGATAAAAGACCCTCATTCCAACATGGCCACCCGCAGTTCCCTCATGGGAGCCACTAAATAGACAGTGACTACAGCGTCCATTCTCCCTGTGACTCAGGGTTAGAGAAATTTGCCTGGCATGTTCCAGTCAAAGCTGTGAGTTTGATCTTCAATACAGCCATAAACAGACACAGACAAACATGTTTTGCAGCAATGACAACAACAAAAAAAAGGCATGCAGAGTAAATAGTCAGTGCACACATAGAACAGCTAATGAACAGAAGCCGTCTAAGGAGATGGTCAGCCAGTAGCGTCCCCTGTGCAAGCCTGCGGACCTGAGTCCCCCTAATAACCACGTAAAAGGAGGTGCATCCCTTAACCCAGGACTGCAGCTTGGTGGCCAGTCTAACAACTGTTTAGTGAGAGACCTTGCCTCAAAATATAATGTGAAGAGGGACTGGAGAGTGGACTTTGGGGTTGAGAGCACTCACTGCTCTAACAGAGGATGAGGGTTCAGTTCCCAGCACCCACACGGCAACTGACAACAGCTTGTCACTCCAGTTCAAGGGGATCTGATGCCCTCTTCTGACCCCCATGGACTCTGGCAGGAATCTGATATACATACATACATACATACATACATACATACATACATACATACATACATTCAGGAAAACACACAACACACACACACACACACACACACACACATGCATGTATGGTAGAGAGCAAGTGGGGAAGACACTTACCATTGACCAACCACTGACCCACAAACATATGTGGACACACAACACACACACATACACACTTAGGCCACTGCAATCTTTCACTTGAAACTTCCAGAGATGAAAACATCCATGAAGAATGAAGAAAGAGACAGAAGCCAAGAAGACATCCTAGGCCAGTCATGGTGGCACAGACCTGTCACCCCGGCACTCAGGAAACTGAGGCAGGAGTTTGAGGTCATCCTGGGCTACATGGCAAAACGCCATCTCAAAAATCTAAAAATGCATTATGGATGTGAAAATGCTGATAATATTCAAAGTGAAAAGGCCCTGGAAGTCCTGATGGCTGACCAGAGACGACAGGTAGAGCGGGGCTCAGATTACAGAGCGAGGATGAGGATGCAGGATACACAGAACATGCCAAGAATGAACAGTGGGGGCCCAGAAGAGCAGGACACCAGGAAGAGAAACAATGCTAACTGCAAACAAGCTCACCCACAGAAGGCCTTAAAGAAGCAGGAGCTCACTCAGACACAGCAGATCCCTCATCACCTGCCTCAAGGCCCAGGAGGTAATCAGCCCACTCCTCAGGGCTGGCCATTGCCTCCCAGACAAACAAACCCTGAGACTGCCCACTTGCATACCTGCCCTGCCAAAGACGCAGAGGGAGAGCCATGGCTGCCTCCTCTACCTGCCTCTGTGGACAGATTTTCTCCATCCACCAGGCCCCAGGCTTTCTGTCCGTCAGAGCCTTGCCTGGGCTGAAGCCAATACCCACCTGGCCTCGGTGACATTAGCAGGGCTGCCCCTGCACACCTCCAGCTGCACATAGCCAGAGCAGTTGACCCGGCTCCAGTCAGGGTCACAGATAGCCAAGAAACTGGGTCGAAGGCGGCCAATCATGTACTTGGCCAGGTCGGTCAGAGACTGGCTCACTGCAGCCCCGAACAGAAAGGTTCCCAGCACCTTGTAGATGGCAGCCACGTAGTTGTTGAAGTCTGAGCGTGAATAGAGGCGGTCTGTGTACACCAGGTAGGCCTCCCCCGATGAGACCTGCTGATGGAACACTCCCAGAGCACTAGGCAGACACAGCTCCCACTGTGCCTATCCCCCGGGGTGGGCTGGCCCATCCCCCACCCAAGCCCTTTTCTGCCTTACAAGGACAACAGTAGCTGTGATGATGACCCCAGCCATGAGTCCATGGGTGATTGTGTCTGGACGGTACGGGTACCGGATGGAATCGTCTCCACAGTAGAACCCTCGCTTATATGGTGTGTTCACCAGGGTCAGGATGACAAAAGGCAGAGAGGCTGTGGGAGGCCAGGGAAGGCACATGGTTCTCTCCTGCCCCCTGTTATCTGCACATCTATCATGGCCACTGTGCATGTCCCCACTGGAAACTACTCTGTTGGCTTCTTTGAATGAGCCCAACTACTGAGCAGCTCTACCCAGCTCTATAGCCTGGCCTCCCTAGAGCTGACTCTTCACCAGCAACCAGGGCCTCTGCACACACACTGCAAGCACTGACTCCCCCACATCTCACTTCGGCACCCTCCTGATGAGCCACCATGGAGCAACTGTTACTCTTCATGGCTTCTGTCCCCTGTAGAACCATAAAGTCACCGTAGTGACATCTACATAGGCACAGCGGGGGCCCTGCTATGCTCAGAGTGGGGCACTGGCAACTGCTCACTGCCTGGGCAGTAAAACCATCCAGCAACACCACATGAG
Organism: Uromys caudimaculatus; assembly: GCA_028551405.1. Classification (NCBI taxonomy): domain Eukaryota; kingdom Metazoa; phylum Chordata; class Mammalia; order Rodentia; family Muridae; genus Uromys; species Uromys caudimaculatus. The sequence goes on from CM052707.1 coordinate 100,831,871, forward strand.
ACTGTAGGGCTGTGAGGCTGTGTAGCTCACAGCCAGGGCACAGCCAGAGGGCCACCCCTTAAGTCTCTGCTGTATTTTCCTTCATTCCGAGTTCTGAGCTAATGCTAGCTACACACTGGACAAGATGGACCAGCCCTGGAGGCGGAAAACTCAGACCAAAGCCAGCGTCACAGCCATGCTTGGAAATGAATGGCCTGGCAGTGACGCTGTGAAGAACTGCAATATGAAGCCTCCAACCAGCCCATGGTGCCTGGGAGGTGGGAGCCCGTGACAAGGACAGGGCGGTGGGCAGGCACAGGGACACACACCTCCAAAGAGGCCAACCTCCAAAAGTGCCCTTTGCCTGTGAGCAGCAGGGAAGCTGGGTGTGGAGGGCGTGGCTCTCAGGCCCTGAATGCTAAGAGAACACTGAGGGGGGGGGCTCAACATGCAAAGGGGAAACAAACTGGCCAGAATACAGTCCCTGACGTGGGCTGAGCCATCTCAGAGCCCAGAGGGAACATGATCCAGGAAGGTGCTAACATCATGAA
>CM052707.1:100832500-100875363 GCA_028551405.1 Uromys caudimaculatus
GGGAGAGGAGGGGGGAAGAGGAGGGGAGAGGGGGAGAAAGGGAGAGGAGTGGAGAGGAGGGGAGAGGGGGAGAAAGGGGGGAGAGGAGGGGAGAGCAGGGTGGGGGGGAGAGGGGGAGAGGAGGGGAGGGGAGAGGAGGGAGGGGGAAGCAGAGAAGGGAGAAGAGCAGAAAGGGGGAGAGGGGAAGAGGGGGAGAGGGGGAGAGGAGGGGAGGGCAGGGCAGAGGAGGGGAGAGGGAGGAGAGCAGGGAAGAGGAGGGGGAGAGGAGGGGGAGAGGAGGGGGAGAGGAGGGGAAAGGAGGGGAGAAGGGGAGAGCAGGGGAGAAGGAGAGAGGGGGAGGGGGGAGAGATGGAGAGCAGGGAGAACAGGGAGATGGTTAGAGAGAAGATCAGAGAGGAGAGAGTACAGAAAAGATGAGAGAGGGAGAGCGGGTCAGAGGAGCTAGAGGAGCTGAGGTCAGAGAAGATGTGAGAGATCAGAGGGAACACACATCTGCATAGGAGAGGTAAAGTCGGAGGTTCCGGTGACAGAGAGCCACACTGAAGGCAACTGAAGTGAAGTGAAGTGAAGGCAACTCAGTGGGCATCCTAGGCAGACCACAGCCACAGGAACAGCTGTGCAAGGTCTGGACGCACCTAAAGCCCTGAGCATGGCTGGGCTGCATGGCAGGTGTGGGCCAGGACGCTGGCTCCCAGCTGTGTCCCCCTTCTTCCCCCATTTGCAGTGGGTATCTGTAGGGGACGTTGTCCCCACCAACAGGAATGGGCTTCCTCCTTCATTCTGGCTGCAAGGCTTCCCTATCCAAAGTCTGCACTGACTCCAGTGTTCAGCTACTCAGACTACGGAGAACAGGCAGCATTGGCCTCCTCCTGCTGCTGTGACTTCCCAGGTAGCTCCACCCTGGGGACCCAGGACTTTTCAAGGAAAAATGTAAACTATTTCCAAGTCCTGTAGTGCCCGGCACACAGTTAAAGCAACAGAAATGGTTCAACCAACCCATACACTTAAAAAGGGTGCCAATGGCTGGGGGATGTCCCACGGGGCCTCCTAGCTGCCAAAGGGCGCGCTGGAAAGAGTGTCCTTCCGGGATTTGGAAGGTGGAAGGGGAGGGAGATGCAGAATGGGGGAGGATAGACGACACCCCGTCACCGCCTTGGGTTAGAATCCAGCTACTGTCCCCTGGGCCCCAACAAACACTTGGCCTTTGTTCGAGCCTGGGGGGGTTCGGGATGCTCCTCCCCGCGGCCTGAACCGGACTGGCAGGTTTGTCTGTGCGAGCCTAGCCGTCCCCGCCTCCCGAGGGCACAGTGCTGGACCTTGGCCACCGGTCACTGGCCTGCAGGGTCTTGGTGCCGCCCCGCCCGTGTGAGTCACTTCGCTCCACGGCACTCGAGCGACTTCCTGCTGCCAGGACCCTCCACCCGGGAACAGCTACAGGTAGACAGGCAGCCCCGATCCCTCCAGGCGCCCAGGAGGGCTGGCGGGGTGCTCACAGGGAAGTGGGGAGCATCCGTCATCATCGTCCGCATCTCAAACGCACACTGGCCAGAGGGACCGGGGGAGTGTGCACCTGGGAAAGAGTCCCACACCCGGGGCTGAGGCTCTTACCGACCAACACGCAGAGCACGTCCAGCAGCACGAAGACCCACCTCCGCTCCATGTCGCCCACGCCCAGGGACTCCCGCGACCCCCGCTTGCCCCAACTATCCCGGCAGCCCCAGGATCACATGGCCGTGGAGACTGCCCGACCCAGGGAAAGGGCTGGGCTTGACGAAAGGGCCCGGGCGAGGCGGAGGCGGGGCTGGGGAGGGCGTGGCATGAAGAGAAAGTGCGGAGGCGGGAGGGCAGGAGAAGGCGGAGACCCTGAGGGGTGTGTTTGCCACCTTGACCCGGGTGTGCAGGGGCAGTGGCTTCGGGGCTGGGGGGGAAGGGGGGTCTCAGGACAAACTGAAGTCCCCCAGTTGGGAGGGCTCTCCAAGCTGGAATCCCGGAATCTCAGAGCTGAGAACAAGGCTCAGAAGTGTCGCAAAGCTTGGCTGGGGTCTCCCTGCTGGAACGGAGTCTTCCGGCTGGGAGGGGCCAACAGATCTCAAGGCTGTAGGCTGGAGGTCACCCAGGTGTCCCCAACACTTGGGCGGGGTTCTGCAGTTATAATGCAGAGTTACAGAGAGGGCAAGCCCACAGCCACCAGGGCAACACTCCTGAGTTGATCTCAGCCTTTCGAGGAAAGCACCTGCGCTGGACACCCTGACACTTCCAATAAGTACCTTAGCATGGGGTGACCAAGCTCAGGCAGAAATCTACCTTCCCTCTAAGATAGCATCTTGTCGCTGGCAGGCTGGGAGGTTTCATGACACTTCATTGTGGAAAGGTCAGGATCGTGCCTTAACACAGGCTGTATCCACTCTAGGGAATGCCACAGAGATTCTGAGGCTGACCCATGATGTGACTCAACCTACCCTGTTCAGGGGGTGTCCCGGGACTCCGGACCAGGACACTTGGGAGCCAAGGGCATGTAGAGTTTGGAAAGAAAGGCCAGGATCCCAAAAGCCCACAATGGACCCTTCAGGTGTGACCTCCTACAGGTATAAGAGGCCACATCGTGAAGCCTCCACTCCAGAGATTACAGGCCGCACTCAGAGAAGTCAGCCCTTCCTCCACCACAAGGTTGACTTGAGTTCAGGATGTTTGAGACTTGAGGGCAAGGAAGGTCAGGAAAGAGACAGCTTCTTGTGAAGGCCCAAAAGGTTTCCCCTGACCTTCTCCTGTAGGGTGTCACCTGGGCAGAGCTGACCTGAGAGGTCCTGAGAGAACCCAAGTGCCTGCTGGTAGGGAGCAGAGCACAGTGACCTGTTCAGGGGTAAGGGAGGGTCCTTGCATCCTACAAGTGTCCTATAAAGTCAATACACTGTAACCTGTGCTACACACTGGGCTGGACACAGGGCATGTACAGAAACCTGGCTTCAGATTTTCATCCGTGTCTACCCAACACCTATACAGCAGGTCTGACCCATTAAAGAAAAGGGCAGGCTGGGCTCTGGTGAGAGGACGCTATCTGAGTAGAGGTCCCCACACATCACCCTATGTCTACAGCACTCAGGGTGCCAGGGTTACCCTACCATATGTATGACATGTCCCCTAGCTCCTGACCATTCATATGACCAGCAGCATCTGTAACGCCCCCTTTAACCACTGTTTACTGGGACCTAACCATAGGAAAGTCTTAGCCAGGGCAACACTGAGTACCTACTGTGTGCTGAAAGGAGAGCTAGGAAAGAGGTGGTGATGAAGGAAACTGGGGCACTGAGCAAAGAGAGGGAGATGGGGCAGGGAGGCTCCTGAGGAAAGGAGACAGGAGGAGGGTGGGCAGGAGGAGGAATGCAGCTGGAAGAAAGACCGGATGGAGAAGGGGAAGCTGGAGGAGGGTGAGAGGAGGGGTGTGGCTAGAGGAGGGTGAGGGAGGAAAAGGGATGTGGCTGGAAGAAGACTAAGAGGAGGAGGGTGAGTGGGAGGAGGGGGGAAGCTGGAGGAGGGTGAGTGGGAGGAGGGAGGAAGCTGGAGGAAAGTGAGTGGGAGGAGGGGGAAGCTGGAGGAAGGTGAGTGGGAGGAGGGGGAAGCTGGAGGAAGGTGAGTGGGAGGAGGGAGGAAGCTGGAGGAGGGTGAGTAGGAGGAGGGGGGAAGCTGGAGGAGGGTGAGTAGGAGGAGGGGAGAAGCTGGAGGAGGGTGAGTGGGGGGAGCTGGAGAAGAGATGAAGGTGAGGATGAAGAATGCTGATGGGGAAAATGAGGCTGGAGGAGGGTTGAGGCCTGAGAAGTGTGAGGAAAGAGGAGGATGAGGTTAGACGGGGTGGATGGGAGGTAAGATGGGATTGGAGGAGGTTGAGCCCGGATAGGCAGGGAGGCTGTGGGAGAATTGAACCTGCATGGAATCTTTCTTCCATCCTTCCCCTCTTGGAAGGAATTGGGTCAGTTGTTAAAATCCCTGGTCATATCAGCATTAAAACCTTGTGGAGGTGGCAAAAATTAGGATTAGAGTTAGGATTGAGGTCATGGCTCCTAATCCATTACAGCGTGGCCACACAGCTAGGAACCTCACTCAGAACTCTCCCACCAGACCATGTTGGGCCAAGCTGCCGATCCTGTACAGGGGCCCCAGAGAGCCTGGGCTAGGAGCCTGACCTTCCCCTGGAACAGAGGGGACTTGAAAGGCCTGCTGTCTTGCTGGCTTCCTGTTTCCACAGAGCACTGTTGGCCCTGGGCTAGCTCTGGCCGAGGACTCATGAGTACTGAGGCATCCATGTCTCTGAAGGAATGCTGCAAAGGGTCCAGGAAGAGGACAGACGGATATGTGCACATAGACACCACCCACATTCACACAGCCTCGGCTCTCCATTGTTGGGGATCCGAAGGCTGTTTCAGTGCCCGTCTCCCCAGAGTCAGGGTCAGGCTCCCACAGGGTCTGACGCAAGCAAGATGCAGTCCATAGCAGAAAATCTGGGTGTCCTTGCAGACAGATCCTGCAGCCTAGGTCCTCTGGAAATCAGCAGTTAGAAAGAGGTGAAGTGCAAACTTAGGGGTTCTTTGGAAAGTCGGTTGGACAGTGTTGTGCTGGGGCAAACACGTGAAGAACGTTTCGTTAGAGTGGACACAGGTGTGAAGGCTAAGGCAGACACATGAAGGAACATTTTGCTGAAGCAGACACAGGAAAGAGGGTGTTCTGCTAAAGCAAGCACGTGAAAGGACACGTGATGAAAGATTCCTTGCTAATGACACGCGTGTATTCTTAGTCTGCCTCACACTGCTTAGTTGAGCTCCATTTGTCAGGACACCATAGAGAAAAACGCACCAAAAAACTTCTGCTGGCGTGCTGCAGTTTCTTGCGACTTGGGCTGATTGGATGCACGTGCTGAGGCAAGACCCATGCTGAGGCCAGGCACGTGGAGGACGCGTGGTGTTTGGACGGCACGAAGAGGACTCCACAGAGTGACAGAGACAGAGCTTGGCTTGCTGATACAGCTAGCTGTGCAACACTTGTGTGTCCCATGTCTTCACTGATCTTCACTTCCCTGAGAGAGGCACAGCTGAGAACTTCTAGTGTCCCTCCGAGTCCGTCCTTCTGACTCACGTCGAGGCTGAGGCCTGGCTCTCTCTGTTAGGTCATGTCACCGTCACCACTGTTGTTACCCGACTGTGTCAACCTGGACTGCTGGTGTATCCGTGTGAGAAGTGTTTGTGAGTGGATCGAACCACCACTGCTGACCTGTGAACTGAACTGCTGATTTCCAGACAACACAGATGGGAATTGCTCCAAAGGACCTTTCTAAACTTCCCCCGTATCCTTTCTTTTTCACTATTTCTGGTGGGAGGTGGGTTACAGGGAAGGTTAAAGCATTTAAGAACCATCATTAAAAGTGGAATTTGAAAAAATTAAAGTTGCATAGGGTCATACTCACCAGGAAGCACACTGCAAGCAGAGCACAGCCTAGAGAGCGGGCTACCCTCAGACTCAGTACCCAACACTCCAGAACTGGTCTCCTTGAGCTCTCACCCCGTGCCAGTCACCTGCAAGGCCCAGGCTGTGCATCTGCCCATTGCCTAGCTGCTCTCCTGCATGAACATGAGGCGGCAGTGGACGGACAGTGCACACACCACCAGCACACACACACCATATCCCGTGCACGGGACTGGAGATGGCTCAGCAGGACAAGGAAGTACTAGCAGCAGTGGACAATGGAATGGTGGTACACTGCTCTTATGCACAACAGGACATGTGTGAGTATTCGGTCCCCCTTCTCAAACATGACAACCTTCCCTGCTGCTGCTCAGGACCCAGTACAGCCATACAGAGGGGCAGGCAAGGAGGGGCTCCAAGGCAGAGACTCCAGGACAGAGATGAGGGACTGAGCCCTCTGGCACCTAAGGTAGACACACCTTGGTGACCCCATTGTCATTGCTCATCTCTCTGGATATGATAGGTGTCTCTCTGATGGTCAGAGCTCCACAGGAGACGGAGTGGTTCTCACCCTAGCGGTCACCCTGACCTCAGTCTGGAGGCTCCCTAAGACAAGTGGAAATCTATACTGAGGCTCTGAGCATTCCCCTCAAATCACTACTCCCCCAGTGCTTCATGCCAGCCTCAAGGCCTGGATCCAGACAATGCCACAGTCCTTGACCAGGGCAGGGCTGCTGGATCAAGCAAAACAAGACAGAAGGCTCAGAGGGTCTGAAAATTAGCAGCTTTAACAAGCAGCTATCAGAGGAAATGCAATTCGTGGTAGTCTGAAACACTGTGCAATTGTAAATAGCTTGTCTGTCAGGGGAATGAGTTCCCTGCATTTTACCTGGTGACCCCATCAAGGAACTATAGATTGAGGACCACTGAGAAGAGGTGAAAAGAAGTTTGAACAGTGGAGTCAAGACTTGGCCCATCATATCCCAGAGCTCTAAGCCAGGGAGCCAAATGCTCGGGGCAGTGGCAGGCCCAGGCCCTCCATCTCTGGGAGGCTTTCTCCCTCCTCCAAGGCTAAAGCCCCATCCAGGTTCCCTCAAGCCAACATCCACTGCTCAGTCCAGCAGACTCCCACATTTGTTCATAAAAGCCTTCGTCCTGGTCCTGAGGGATTTCCCAGTCTATGTGGGGATGCTCTACAACTCTGGGCTGAGAAGTAGAGGCAGCACTGGTGGGAACGGCCTGTGAGCATGAAGGTGGCCTAGCATTTGCCCCAGCTGCAGAGAGTGAGGGCTGCCAGCCCAGTTCTGCTCCCCAAGCCTTTAGTGTCCAGTACAAAGCAGAGACACAGATGCTGACGGCAAGCACAGAAATCAGCAGTGTGATGCAGATTCCAGGGTGCCTCCCCTAACTCCAGCCCACTTCAGTCCCCCACACACACTCTGCAGCAGCCCAGAACCCTCCCAGGCTCCGTACTTCTCCAGATCCCCAAGCCTCTTAGCCTGGAAGAATGTCCTAAGGATGGGCCCACGCTCCCCAGAACCAAGCAAAGCAGGTCACAGACATGGTAAACGCTCATTCCTCTCAACTGTCCTGACACATTCAAACAGAAAATCCCGTCTCACTATGGCCATGAAACCCAAGAAATCTCACCTAGGGTTTGTTGGTAGGACCATGGGAAAAAGACCACAGGGCTGCCAGCCACAAACCGAGGCTGCCTACTCAACCCATACAAAGCTGCCTCGGCAGGAAGTGAGCTGAGGGGACAGGAACGTGAACACAGCCTTCTATGAACCAAATCTGCAATCAGGTAGCTTGTCTAAAAAGTATGTTGTGCATGGTTGCTCAGGTCTATAATCCCAGCAGTCAGGAAAACGGAGATAGGAGTACCAGAGACTCAAGGCCAGCCTGGGGTACATGGTGCATTTGGTGCCAGTCGAGGGAGGGAGGGAGGGAGGGAGGGAGGGAGGGAGGGAGGGAGGGAGGGAGGGAAGGAAGGAAGGAAGGAAGGAAGGAAGGAAGGAAGGAAGGAAGGAAGGAAGGAAGGAAGGAAGGAAGGAAAACAGAGCCAGAGAGATGGCTCAGCAACTTGTATGCCGTGAAGCCTGACAATCTGAGTTTTCTCTCTGCGATCCAAGAGATGGAAGAGAATGGCTCCTTTACTCTGACCTCTCACGACATGCACACACCCACTACATATATACTCAAGTAATATTTAAAAAAGAAAAGGCAGGGCTGGGAATATGTCCATGGTAGAGGACTTGTCATGTGCAAGGCCTTGGGATTCCTTCATAGCACCAGGGGTGGGGACCACATACCAGGAAGAATGGCAGGTTCCAGACCAGCCTAGTCTACAGAGAAAGTAAGGCATCTTAGACTACATAGCAAGACCCTGTCTGAAAACAAAGCAGAAAAACCACGTAAACAAACAACAAAACCAGTAATGACTACAAAAAAGAAAGAAATTGCAGACACAGCATATAGTTTTAGCCGAGAACTAAAGAATCGGCCTGGGGATGGGCCTGGGATGTAGGACGCCCTCATCTCAGTGTCTGGTTAACAGGAACCATCTGAACAGAGAGGTGGATGGGAACAGACCCACTGTACTAAACAGTAAGCCACACAAAAGCCTCCCCACAGCCTGGGGGTTCCCAACTCCCACACTGTCCCTCATCTCTCTCAGACTTACCTTCCTTTCTCTGTACTGAGCCCCACTGTCTGGGCCACAATCACCTCACAGGGTCGCCTGCCCTGCCGAACCAGTCTGCAGTACTCAAGGAAGTGATACCAGGCACAGGTCTCCAATGGTGACCACACACAATACCTTCCTCAACCTCCCCAACCCCAGCAAGCACTGGCCTTGCCACAGCACCTCTGCCCACCCCCGGGGCTCTGTGCCCTTCTGTCCCCTCTGCCACTGGCTCCAGGCAGTGCAGACTGATACTGCACGTTTGAGCTTTAGCCCCACGTCCAGGACTTGCATGTGCCCCATGCCGTGGGCTCCTGTGTGATCTACTGCCCTCAAGCGTCTCAGCTGTGTTCTGCTGTGTCCTCAGGCTCTTGCCCAAAGTCCCCGAGGGGTGACAAAGGCAATCTAGGCTCTCTAGCCCCTGGAATCCATGAGACATCCTGGGCTTCAAATCAAGTTTAATAAATAAAATAGCATTGGGCAAAGGCAGTCTCGCATCACAGTGTCCTCGGTGGGGCGAGGGACGGTCGAGTCCAGCCGCACTGGCACAAACAGCCCCGCTCTGCCAACACCGGGCGGAGCTGCCTGCCCAGGAACCCCACTCCAAATTGTAAACACCAACATAAATAAAATGAGGGAGGCCGAGGACAGGATGGACCCAGCCACCCTGCTAGGAGCCTCCAAAGAAATGAGACCCACAGGACAGGTGGGTGGTAGGGTGGTGCTTCCAGAGCTGTGCCCCGAGATGCCCCAAAGAGAGGAGCAGGAAGGGAGCAGACCATCTGCTCCTCACACGCCCGGGATGCTGAGGCCCCACGGCACAGGGTGGGGAGTGCAGGCAGGAGGCAGTTGGGGTATAAAGTGCGGCTTTTCCTGAAGTGAAGACGGCAAAGGGCCGAGAAAGGGCGGCCACAGGGCGAGGTATATGGCTCTGTGCCCCAAAGTCCCACGCTGAGCAAAGGCTGGAGGCCACAACCCCGCTGTGGTGGGGAAAGAGCTGGCCTGTGGAGGGGGCCTGGGCAGAGGCTGCTGGTGAGAGTTGAGTCCTGCCCAAAGCCCCAGGCAGCACCGCCTTCCCAGCCCCTGCTGGCTGAGGGGCCCGTGGCTGGCTCCATGTTGGGACGGGCCCTCTATGAGCCTAGCTGTCAGGCTGACTCCATGGCATGGTGGCAGCTGGGGCTGTGGCGGTGCTGGATGCTGAGGTCTGGGGTCTGTGTGGCCCTGGCCACTTCACTGAATTCCATCATGTTCTGAAGCAGAGAAGGCATCACACAGGCCCGCATGGGAAGGGAGGTCAGGAAGACTGACTCGCAAGCCTGGCAGTGCTGCCATGTCCATTCTGAGCACACGTACCCACAGATGACCAGGGATCAACAGGTCATCACATTGCACCTATGGGAAACCATAAGCAAAGGTCAGTGGCCAAGTAACCCAGGTCTCACCATCCTGACCTGCTGCCCCCACCCAAAACACAGCTCTGGTTTCTGCCTGAAGAGACGGGCAGAGAGAAGCCTGGTGCCCGTGCCCACTTGCAGCATTATGGACCACAAACAATGAAAGCTTACTGCCGAGGAGAAAGCTAAAGCTGTGGAGGAGGTACAAATAGGGCTGCCGCAGCCCACAACACGCAGCTGCGGCCCTGGGCACCGGCCAGCCTGCTCTTGCTCCAGCCTGTGGAAGGTACCAAGAGTGGCACTCACTGTGACAAAGGCTCCGAGTGCAGTGTGGAGGCTGGGCACGCTGGGTGTCCAGTTAGGAAGGTATTCACATCCCCAATGCCAATGAGTCCAAATTCAGTGACCGACAAAGCCACCTGTGCTGGAGCCATGGGCTCTGCAGTGTCTTCGCTCAGATCTACAGGGCTGGACGCAAGGGGCAGCTCCTCAGGTAGGGCAAGGTCCACAGCCAGCCTGGGGTTGGTGCCGGGCTCTGGAGCGGCAACAGTCGGTGGGAGTTCAGCAGAGGTGGCCAGGCTAGTGGGCTGCTGGAGCGAGGGCACTGCAGGGGGTTCATCCAGCTGCTGGAATGGACATGGTCCTGGCTCTGAAGACGGGAGGTCATCCGAGCCCACTCCAGGCTGATCAAGTCCACCAGCTTCGATGTCCACATTCTGAGGCTCTGAAGGGAGAACAGTGAAAACAGCCTGAGCAGAGGCTCAGCTCCTCCCACAGCCCCTCCCACACTCTCCTCTGAGATCTCACTTATGCGAGGTCTCCTTACAAGAAGTCAGCCACACCAATGGGCTCAGCCAGAGACTGAGGTCAGGAGCAGGCCATGTCCACAGCATTGGAAACAGGAATCAGAGGCCCAGGAGATAAAGCACTGGGGCTCTGCTGGAAATGGTGACACTGGCCGGTTCTGCAAACCCATGGGCACAACACAGGGACCACCAAAATGATGCCTCCGCCAAGAAGCAGACGTCACAGGTGCAACATCCGTCCTTATTCATGTCCCTTATCAATGTACTTCTGTGCCCTCCCAGCCACAGGGTAAACGGGGTTGGCATCTGGGGGTAGGACCAAGCAGGCCCACTGCTCACTGTGGGAACTAACTGCCAAAGGCCTTGGGTTCCCTGTCCTTACCCACAGCCCCATCTCATGTCAACTCACCCACGGGCACCCCTGCCTCAGACTGTAGCCGGGCATGGCCATCAGGGTCAAGACCATCCAGGTCCTGTTCAGTATCCCTGTGGAAAGAGAGCTATGAAGAAAAGAAAGCCAGGGAAGGAGGACCCCACCAGGAGGGGCCACTCCACACCCCACCACACCCACCCTGGCCAGATGGCTAGAATGAGCACGCACGTGGTTCCAGAGGAGACGAACTTCCTCCGGCCCAGCCGTGTCTGCTGGGCAAAGTAGTCATAGCGCTCGGACTTCTTCCACAGGTAATAATACTCCACACACTCTCCCACGGATCTCGTGCGTACCTGTATGAACCACAGGCATGCTTTGGGCCGCACTGCCGGTCACAAGGCCACAGGAAAGGCTTCCCCTAGGATCCCATGAGATATCACCTACTGCCTCTAGTCCCCACCAGGGCCCCAATCAACTAGCACCCCAGGCCTTCTTTCCTGGACACCATGAGCGCCTGCCTCCTTCACCTCAAACTCGTTCACCAGGACATCTGTGCTTCTCCACACAGACAGAGCCTCTAGTCAGAGAGCAGCTGGCTGCTCCAGGCTGCTGGCCATGAAGTCAGCTGCTATTGTGAACATGAACTTGGAGCTATCCTGAAGACACAGCTGAGGACATGCACTGCAATGGGACCCAGTGCTGCTCAACTGCACTGCCAACAACCCAAGAGACACATGCCAGGCATCTTGACAAGGGTGTTTCCAGGGTATGCATGAAGAAAGCCCACACTGCATATGGATGGGGTCCAGGATGAATCACAAAGGAAACAAGCCAGCCGAGCACCCATGTCTACCTCCCCACTGACTGAGAGTGTGACCAGCCACCTCATAGTCCCATTGCCAGAGTGACTGTATCCTCAAATCACAACCAATAACAGACGTCCTTAAGATGTTTGTAGCCAGGTTTGGTCACAGCAACAAGTAAGTGACTAATACAGAAACTGGTACTGAAAGGAGATGCCACTGTGGACAGACCAGACCGTGTGGTCCACAAGTGTCTGGGAGGACCATGAAAGTTTCATGGCCACTCTGGTGGGAATCCAGAAAAGCAGAATGCAGAGAGAAACATGCACAGTGGAAGTCATGAGCTTCCCAAAGGGAACAAGGCTGGCCTAAGACCACTCTGTTACCTTTGGCAAAAACTCTAGCTGTCTCCTGTCTGATTCCTGAGCACTGGAGAGGAGAGGAGCAAAACTCAAAAGTGGCAGAGCTGGGCTTGGCTGCGCACACCTTTAATACCAGCACTCAGGAGGCAGAGGCAGGTGAATCTCTTATGAGTTCAAGCCAGCTGGGTCTACAGAGTGAGTTTCAGGGCAGCCAGGGCTACACAGAAAAACTCAAGCCCGCCTTTGCTACTTTGTGGGTTCTTCTTTTTCCCACCATTTATCTCCCCCGACTGCCATTTCACTCCCTATCGCTAGATGGGAGAGAAAGGAGGAGAGAGAAAGGAGAGAGGGAGAAAGGGAGAGAAAGGGAGGAGGGAGAGGGGAGGGAGAAAGAGAAAAGATCCCTGAATCTGATTTCTTTGTTTCTTCTTTGAGCACAACTCCTAACAACCCACAGCCAATGCCCATGGACAACCAACAGCCACTATCTCTATGGGCCTAGCATTTATATACCCTCTGAAAAGTTCCCAGAATTCCAAACTTCACACAACTGCAAAAAACTATGGGCAGCTGGCAAAACCACAACTTTTCTAGAGCACGAGGCAAATCACAGTTAGCTGCTGAGGAGAATCTGAAACAGTCCCATATCCCACGCCTGAGATTAAAACAAAAATATATTCTTATATTTCTGGTTTTTAAATAAATCAAAATTCCAGAATTCTCACAAGAAACTGTCTCCAAAAAAAAAAAAAAAAAAAAAGTAATAGACTCAGCTGCTCTGTGGGGAAAAAAAAAATATTCAAAATGGACAGTCCGCTCACTGTGCACTGTACTCTGCCGTTAGATCAACAGTGAGAGAGTTCAAGCAAGATCCCAGCTGCAGATCTGGCCCAACTGCAGCTTCAACACTGAATCCCCGAGATCTGCACAGGGCGAGCAGAGAAGGCACAGAACTGAGCACAGAAGGTCCCAACTGTGAAAACCCAAATCCATTTAAAAGAGCACTGAACTGAGGTCCCTGAAGGGGTCCATCCTCAAAATAACTACCCTAGGAAAGTGACTCCCCTGGTCCAGCCAAGGCACAGAGGCCACTTCAGCACTGGCCCAATGGGCCACCACATGCAAGGCTGGCAAAAAAACTTGGTGGCACCCGACACTTGACGCTGGCATTGCAGACACAAAACGCAAGTGCAAGGAGCTATGGAGGCTTGCATCAACATTCTGGAAAGTCACGGGGGCCAGGGAGGCCCTGAGATGCCGCCCTGTGAAGCGGTAACGGTGAAGCCCAAGGAGACAGCAGGATGCTGGAGGTGCCAGAACCACAGGACATCTGCAAGGAGAGCTGCAGGCATGAGTGGAGCTGGCCCCAAGAGGCTACATGTGCTGTGGGCAACACAGCTATAGTGACGGAGCTACCTTAGGCCACTGGAGCCCAGATGAATCCACCGTGAGCAGGACACGGAGCCGGGGCACGTGGATTCTGCTGTGTGCGAGGTGCCTCAGCAGTGCTTTGGCCTGACCTTCCTTTGCTATGCAAAGAGAACAGTAATGCATACTGAGCACCACTGTATAGAAAATGGAACTTACAGTTTTGCTTTGGGTTGTTCTGTTTGGGTTTTTTTTTTGTTTTTTCAAGACAGGTTTCTCTGTGTGTTCTGACTGTCCTAGAATTTACTCTGTAGACCAGGCTGGCCTGGAACGCCTTTAATCCCATGTGCTAGGATTAAAGGTGTGCACCACCATCCCTGGTAATTTACTTATTTTCTGTGTATATGAGTACGTGACTGCATGCATTATGTATGTGTACACGTGTGCCTTAGTGCGCCTGGAAGTCAGAAGAGGGTGTCGGATCTCCTGGAACTGAAGCAGGGATCACTGTGAAGCACCACACAGTGGAGGAATCAAATCGGGGCCCTCTGTAAGGGCAGTTATTGCTCTTAACCACTGAGCCACCTCTCCAGTCTCTCCAGCCTGTAACTTATATTTAAACTTTGCATCAAGTCTCAGAAGAGACTTCAGAACAGTGTAGGGACAGGTCCAAGTGAGTTACAGGAAACTGGCTGACCCCATCAGGAACCCTCCAGGAGCAGGGGAGGAGCCAGACAAGTGAAAGCTGAGGTCTACTGTAGTCATGAGAGACACACTGTGACAGTGAATCATGTCTACTTGACTGGATTTGCAGTCACCTAAGAGACACAGCTCGGCTTGTCAGTCTCCAGAAATGTAAATGGTATACAGAAAACACCTTGAATGTAGAGAGTTACCACCCCATAGGTAGGGTCCTGAGCGAACAATAGGGGAAAGAGAAAAGCAAGCAGAGAGTCTACATCTCTGCTGGGCGGCTGGGAACTGAGTGAAAGCAGCTACCTCACGCTCATCAGGCCTTCCCTGTCAGGAGAGGGGCTACCTTCCAAGCTGTGAGCCAACACACACGACCTCCCCTAAAACGACTCTAGTCCAGTATCTCAGCACGGTGACATCCAAGGACAGAGACAGGACACAGGTGCAGCGACAGGGAAGTGACAGACAGGACATAGGTGCAGCAACAGGGAAGTGACAGACAGGACACAGGCGCAGCGACAGGGAAGTGACAGACAGGACACAGGCGCAGCGACAGGGAAGTGACAGGACACAGGTGCAGTGACAGACAGGACATAGGTGCAGTGACAGGGAAGTGACAGACAGGACACAGGAGTGACAGGGAAGTAACAGACAGGACACAGGTGAGTGACTGGGAAGTAACAGACAGGACACAGGTGAGTGACTGGGAAGTAACAGACAGGACATAGGTAAGTGACTGGGAAGTGACAGACAGGACACAGGTGAGTGACTGGGAAGTGACAGACAGGACACAGGAGTGACAGGGAAGGGACCGGCAGGAAATCGTCCCATGGCCATCAGCCCCCTCACTCAGGATGCCTCATGCACCTGCAATCCCAGAGCTATGCCAAACTAAAACCTGAGGCGTTCTTAACTTCACTGTCCCCCGTAGTGTCCGCCAACAAGCTGGAGTGGGCCCTCCAGCAAGATGCCCTGACTCAGAGCCGCACTTGCCCAGGACAAAGCACTCTGTAGAGACCCAGTGTCAGGACACCCACCCTTCCCAGAGGCCAGGCCGCCCCTGGAGAGCAGGTCACAGAGAGAGGCCAAGCTCACAGGCCCTTCACGCTGCTCACTCATCCTAAACAAGGGCATAGTCTGTCTTCAGAGGAGCCCAACCAGGCTGTACAAGCCCCTGGATTCGCAGATGCACTTCTGCTTGCACGGTTCACGGCTGAGCGCTGCGTCTGGCCAGCTGTAGGCACAGTCAGATTAAGTAACATCCCGGTGACACCCTAGGTCAGAACTCACCTCTGCACTACCACTCACAGATGACACCAACACCCCAGGGTGAATGGGTCCCCAGGTTCAAGGCCTGCCAGCTTTGACAAAGCCTGACAAGCAGCAATGACGAGGGAAGGGCAGAGAGCTGAGGCCAGCATGGAATGTCATCCCAGAGCAGGACAAATTCCACAGGGACTCGGAATGTGAAGAAAGAAAGGCTCAGGCAGCCCTTATCTCCAGCGTGGAGCCCTGAGCCAGCAAGCTCCACTGAGGACTCAAAGGTCACAGGACCAAGCAGGGGTAGGGCGGGGTGGGGTGGGGTGGGAAGGAGGCCTGCGCTCTCTGTTGGTGGTAAAGGCATCTGATGAATACAGTCAAGACCAGAGGAAGCCATGCATAGGGTAGGGCAGCTGTGGTGGAAGAGAGGACGCCTCACCCACCTTGTTGGCCTGAATCAGATGGAAGTTCTTCCCGTGAACACGGAAGCCATGTTCAAAGTTCCTGCACTCCTCCTCACTCCAGGCGCACAGCCCGTCTGCAAACAGAGGAGGGGCTGCTTAGCCAGCTCAGGGGCGGCAGGGACAGGAGGGGAGCCCAGGGCGTAGCTCACCTCGGATCACCTTTACGTTGAACCTCAGCCTGCGCAGGGCTTCCTCCACGTTGAAATTACACTTCACGAGCTCATACAGTGCCTGGGGCAGAGAGTGGTTGACCTTTCCCACCAGTCGACCAGGGCTAGCACAGAGCATACTACACCACGGCCCCAGGGCCACACACTGCACCCACATCATGGCTCCCACAGCTACAGTGGTTTTTGCTCCTTGGCCATGACAGCTGTCAGGAGTGCCTGCACTGTCATACCAGGACTGACATGGAGCATTGACACCATGCACAAGTGGGTTTAATGTGAACTCCATCCCACTGGCCACTGTCTGACCATTCTCTGCCTGCTGCCCGACGTGTAGCCCCTACCTGCTCACTGTCCTTCACCACCTCGCCCTCTGGGATCTGGGGGCCAGCCATCTCCTGCCACCTCCGTTTCACTGCCCTGTACAGAAATTCCTCCACCTCCCGCTCCGGGAGCACGCTGGGGCTCCAGAGCAGCTGGTCTTCGTTTTCATAGACTGTGGAGAGAGACTGAGAGTCAGGAGTGGCAGTGGCCACCCACAATGGGGGAGGCGGGGGGGAGGCACCTCAGCACCTCCCAGTGGACAGCACCAACTCCAGACACTTGCAGCTCAGCATCTCCCACGGACGCAAAACGGCTATGGGCACTCAGGGAAGTCAGGATGCAGTGTGCACACAACAAAGTTGGGGTGTGAAGCCAGTGGAATCACCAAGTGATTCTGGAGGGGCTGTACTTCCTCTTAGGGTGTCACAAAAACAAAGGACACATCAGAGATGGTGCCACTCAGTGTTGCCATCTGCAGACAGAGCTCCAGTCCACAGCAGACAAGGGCAGAAACAAAGGGCAAAGCAACAGAGCATGCCCAGAGAAAGCAGTGGCACCTGCCTATGTTGCCAGCACTCGAGGATTCTGGCTGGAGGATCAGCTCAGGGCCAGTCTCAACACAGAATGTTCTAGGCCAGCCTGAACTACAAGAGAACCTGTCTCAACAGAGGAAAATGAAACATACAAACAAACAACAGAACACACAGACTGAAGTCTATGAATATAAAAGTTCACACACACACACACACAAAACAAACAAAAAGTTCACACAAACACAGCATGGTGAGCACATCTTTAATTGGAGCACTCAGAAGGAGGAGGCAGGTGATCTCTGTGAGTTCGAGGCCAGCCTGGTCTACAGAGAGAGTTCCAGGACAGCCAGGGCTGTAAAGAGAAAACTTGTGCAAAAATCAAAACAAGTAAAACCAAAAGTGAACCACAGGCCCACACAGCCTCGTTGAAAAGCTCTGTTACACACACTTTGTGGAACCCTGGTGTTAACACCTGACAAAGAACAAAAGACCGACTGTAGACACTGCCATGAACACACACATATGCAAAAGGCATAGAAGAGAGAGACACTCATGTCAACCCTGCAGCAGGCAAAGACTGCACACATGGACGGTGGCCACGCTCTGCTGCCCACCACAGACCTGGGCTCCCTGGAGCCGCATTCACTTACACTTCAATCCATCCATAAGCATGCTTCCCCTTACGCCTGGCAATGTGTGACTAGCGCCCACAGCTGAACGTGTGGCTGGGGTTCACTGTGTGGGTCTCCCTCATACACAGGCTGATGTGGCTGATGCTGGGTCACCAGCTAGGCAGCGGTTATAGGAAACAAACTGGGTAAACAGGTCCCTGGCGTGTGCCTGTCAGGGTTATACCTGCCCCGGTCCCTGCCTCACACTGCTTCCTGTCCACCCCGAGGCAACCCCCCACTGCCAGATGCTCCCCATGCCATATTCTTTTGCCTGGGCACATGGAGCCCAACAACTAAGAATCAACCATCTGAAGCTGTAAGCCAAAATAGAATTTTTTTTTTTTTTTTACGAGTGTGCACTCGAATACACACACATTCATGAGTAAAGTTTGAAATTAACCTTTCTCCCAGGCTGTTTCTCCCAGGCATTTGGTCACAGCAACAACCAGCAGGAGCTAATACACTACTGTTGACTGGACCTCCCTCCAGAACTGCTCTCCAGTCTCCATGCAGGTCTCATGGAGCCTTTGTAGACGACACCGCTCCAGTCCCACAAGTCCAAACACACAAGCATACAGCACAAGGGTGATCAGAAGGAAGGAGCCAAGCCTCCATCACGGACACACAAGAAAGCACAGTAAGTACTGTCTGCAGCTCAGAGAGCACAGTTGCAAGAAGGCAGAGCATAAGCAGCCTGTGGGGGGGGGGGGGAACAACCTTTCATGGCAGGGCTGCTCCAGAATGCAGGCCAGCCCAACAGCGCTGAACCTAGAGGATGATGCCTTCCCTTCACCCGCTGGCCTGATCCTGAGCACACACTGGACACCCAGCAACACTCATTCTCTGCTGAGGTCCGCAGCCGGACAGAGGGGCTCTTCCTCTGCCGAGGCATCAGCCCTGAGCACTGTCTCTGAGCATGGCATCAGCGAGGCATCAGTGAGAAGTCTCCATGGCCACCCTAAACTGGCCACCAAGCCCAACAATCTAAATCTTAGCCCTGGAACCCACATGGGAGAACAATCCTACAGGCTGTCCTCTGGCCCCCACATGTGAATGCATGTACACACAAGCATACATACATAAAGTGTAGACGGTACGAGCATAAAAAAAATGTGAAGAAAGAAGCTAAACTGTCCCCAGCAAACGACATGTAACATACACAACCTCCCTCAAGGCACCAGCCAGGCACTGCACAAACGGACAGAAGACGGAGGCCATGCTGACATCGGGAAGGCAGGGAGGCTACAACCTGGGAACTACCAGGGACAGAAGCCACCCAGGGTTGTGTCCCAAACATACAAATAACTCCTACAAACCAAATGCCTGCACACAGGGGCACTCTCCACCCAACTAGGGACGATGTGACACCAACCAGGAGATGAACGTGCAACTAGGGAATACCTGGCAGTGACATGCAAGCAGCATACACTCTGAGGGCGGTCCACACAGGCACTGCTGCAGAAGGCCCCCCAGGCCTGGGCTCAAGGACACAGTGGGCTACACGTAGGTACTGTGTTGTGTAACTGTCTCAATGCCCCACCCTGGGTGTCCCTGAGCCTGTAGCTAAGTGGGCACACCCTGCACAGCCCATATCCCCCGCACTCAGCCCCTACAAGGTCCCTGGCCCCAGCTGCTGAGCAGCAGGAAGTGCTCTATGGTGGTCCTGGTCCTGCTTGGGGCATAAAGTCCTAACAGGAAGTGACCTCCCAGATGAAGGAACAATAAGGGAACACAGAGCAGCTAGTATATGGTTTCCGGGGCAGGCCCCTCAGGGTAAGGCACTGTTGGTAGTGCTGTAGACAGAGGGCGGTGGGGGCGGAAGCCATGGCCTAGCAAGGTTGTTACCCTAGAGTTGGGTTAAGGATGGTAAACTCCACCCACAGACAGAAAGCAGGAGCTTTCAAAGATGCCAGCTATTCCTGGGGCCCCTGGGCAGGACCCCACTAGGTCTCCTGAAACACTTACTCTTGTCACAATGTCGGTTCAAGTGCAGGATGTTGAGGTCAGCTTGGAATTGAGGCCCCACCATGATCTCCTGCAGAGACAAAGGCCAGGGTCAGGATCAGGAAGTGACCAGCAGACACGAAGCTGGGGCCCCAGGGGCACCATGGGCTTCAAACAGAGGTTGTCACAAAGAGCTATAGGTCTGCCTGCCAACACCCACTTCCACACTGTGTGGATGAGACAGAACACCCTGCTGCCTGGCCCTGCACACCAGTTCAGGACACTGGGCCACATCACGGGCTTAGTCATCCCCACAGCAGCAGAATCACAGCCCAGGTCCACACACACGGTGGAGCTGGCCCACCCACCGGTAAAGCCACAGGGACCTCCTGTCTCTGAGACAGGCCTCAAAACCCATGGATCCTGCAAGCACAGGGTGATGGAGGAGTAACCACGCAGCCCCACAGGCAGGCACAGAGTGATGGAGGAGTAATCACGAAGCCCCACAGGCAGGCACAGGGTCATGGAGGAGTAACCACAGCCCCATAGGCAGGCACGGAGTGATGGGGGAGTAACCACGTGGTCCCACACCTTCTTGCACTTGTTGGCAGGAAGCGCGTCCTCTTCAGTGTCGGAAGAGGCTGAGGAGCCTGGGCCGTTATCACCAGCCAAGAACCGGGCTGAAAGTAGAGAGGCAGTGAAGGGCACCAACTAGGGTGCGGCTGGCCCTTCCTGGGGCCCTGGATGGCAGCTCATCTTGCAGCCCCCACCAGCACCATGACCACTCAGCTGCTAGAACTGCCCTGGAGGGCACCTGACAGTCTGAAGCCACCACCCCTGAACTGCTAGGCAGAGACCCAGTCCTGTCTCATTCAATCCAAACCAATTTTGTGGCAGCTCACAGGCCAGGACCCCAACCCCACCCTGGGCCACCATGGTATGACCCCTGCAAAGCCCCCAAGCCCAGTTCATATGTGTGTGCCTATGTGACACCTACACCCACTCTGGTTATGAAAGCGGTCCGAGGCCTCACGGGAGGTGACAGACGGGGTGAGGTCATCAGCGGAGGACTGTGTTTCTTCCTCTGCTTCCCCAGACAGCAAGTCCTTGGCTATCTGCTCCTTTGAACAGGACAGTAAATGAGGTATGGTAACTGCTTTACCAACACCCAACACCAACACAAAAGGCCAGGCCCACTGGGATGGAGGGGACAGAGACCAGTGGCCAGCTTAAGCCACCATCTGTGTCGGACCAAGGTGCAAACTCCACCTGCCCTCTGGGGCTCCAGCTCCTTTCCCAGCCACAGTTCCCTGGGATGGCGTCCATCACCCAGACCAGAATGGGTGTCGGGCCAACCCAGGGCAGGGTTGCCCATGGTCGTGCCAGTGAGGACAGAGGAGGAGACCAACCCTGGGTCTGGCCTCACACTTGCTGACCGAGTAGTCCCCCCATTCTGGGCCTGGCATCCCTCCCACTCACCTTGTCCAAGGTCATGTCCGGCATGGTTGGAGCCGTGTCACCACCGTCGCTCTCCTGCTCAGAGATGGGGTCTGACGACTCGTACCCATACAGTGCAAGCAGTTCATCCAGGGGCATGTCACTGCTCTGGGAAGGAGCACAGGGCCCATCAGAGGATGAAGCCTATGGTTCTGCCCGAGTCCCGCTAACCTCTGAGGCCAGGTCCCCTCCACACTCCTCAGCAAGTCCCCACCTGCATCAGGACCACAGAGGAGGTGAGCAGTACAAGACACAGCAGGTTCAAGCATCACCAAAGCTCTGAGGAACAGAGCAGGTTCTGAGGCTGGGCCAACACAGCACAATGCAAACTATGTGTGTATGGGGCTGGACCACATGGAGCCCAAGGAGAGCAACTGGACACAAGTCCCCATACCTGGTCGATGAAGTCCTTGTCCAGCTCCTCCTCCAGCTTGTCGGGACACTGCGGGGCCTCAGCACACCCTTCTTGGAGGCTGTAGTTCTGTGTCAGGAGCTCAGCAAGGTTGAACTGATGGTCGGCAGAGCCCATGGATACCACTGTGGAAGAATTCGGCAGGTAGGCAGGGTTTGGGAGCCGAACGGGGATAGGTCTGGAGAGGCACGTGAGCTGAGGTCTGCCTCACTGGATCTGGAAGGGTGTATGGACTAGACGGGGGTAGGTCTGGAGGGCACAGAGACTGGGCAGGAGCAGATGGGTCTAGAAGGACATTAAGCCTAGAAGATGAAAGGCATCGGTCAGGTGGCAGTGGAAAGCCATGAAGGAGTCTGGCCCTATAGCCACAACCTTGGCTCCCAATATATACATGGGGGCACATAGGCAACACCATGCAGGGCACTGTAGAAGCGCCAAATTCTGCTATCTACTGGTCCACATCAATGTGACGTTTATGGGGGCAGAAGCCTGTAACACTTCACCTTCTTGGGCCCACAGCAGGTGACCAGAAGACTACTAGACACTTTAAAGCCACCAGGCAAACAGTCACCTCAAGGAGGGTCATTCGAGGTTAGCTAGCCATTATCCTATAGCTCCAAGAATAAGGAGTGCCCTGACCACTGTGAACACCTCCAACTGACAGGGGACCCTGGGCCTTCCTGGACCTATGCTTGCTCAGTCTGGGTCCTGCTAAGAAAGAGTTCTGCCTGTGGAGATCTGGGACAGAGGGGGTGGTACCTGCCGTGGTCTGCAAGCTGGGCTCCCGAGGACACAGGCTGTGTACAAGGCAGGAGGCCACACGTGGACTCTGCCTCTCCAGAGAGGAGGCCTGCAATGGAAGAGAGGCAGACCTCATGCAACTACTAAGGCTCGGGTGAGAGCCTAGCCACTGGGTAACCTTGAGGACTCCAGGGGAAGCAGCCTGGGGACTGTCCAATCACAGCTCCAGGGTGGAGGGACCTTGAAAACATGAGGCTTGGTGACAGATACAGACATAGAAGGATACACTTGTAACCCTCTTAACAGAAAACACCAGAACAAAGAAAGCAGAGAGTGGAGCTGGACTCAGGATCCCAGTGGCTGGGGAGGGGACAGTTCTAGAGATGAAACAGAGGCTGAGAAGGTACCACTGTACCCCAGTGACCCTGGGGTAAGTGCCAGCACACTGAGACTGTGTCTGCAACTCCAGGACCAAGGGATGCCGGAATGGGTCTGGACACGCCCCCACATATCTGTGCACTCCCTAACACCATCAGCACTGGCCAAGGCTCCAGTGTCACCATAGAGGGCTACACACCATCTTGTTCCCACACTCCAGCGACAGACATCCCCTGGGAAACAGCCCATCACAGCAGCTAGGATGTACACAGCATATGTTCCCTAAGAATACAGCCATGCTGACAGAGAAATACTGGGACCAGAGAAAGGAGAGCCATGTTCCCAGCCAAGGTCCCCAGGCTGAAAGATGGAGAACCTCTCAAGTGGCCTAGCCAACACCCCCTGAACTGTAGAAACTGACAAGCCAATTCCAAACAGCATACACAGAAACTCGAGGGACCCAGAAGAGCGACAATCATCCTGAAACAGGGTGCTCCCACTTTCAGAAATGACCAGAGTCATAGATGTCTCATCATGGTGGTGTGGGCCCACAGATAGGCACAGGACAGAGACACAAAACTGGAACCTCAGAGACAAACTCCCCATGGCCTGGACACACAAGTCCAATACACATGACCAAACAAATATATGACAGAACTCATAGACTGGGGAGGAAACGCCAGTTAAGCACCCATCTGGAAAGCAGTGGTGAGTGTAGAGTGAGTGGCGAACAAAGTCGGCAGTCCAGCTTGCAACATGGCATCCTGAGCACACCTCTCCAAAGACAGGCATAGGTGGGAAGACGCAGAGCTCCTATCAGAACAGAGCGCAGGGTCCATGCCAGAACAGGCGAGGGGCATCAGAGCCCAAATGCTAAAGGTCAAGGGTGTGGCACCAAAGTCACATGACCATCCACCTCAGTCAGAAGTGGGAAGAACACATCCACCTGCTCAAGACCAGGTGAACCAAACAAAGCAACACCACAGAGTTACCACATAGCCAAGAGCGAGCGAGTGAGCAAGGTTCTCACCCCTCATAGGTGAACCCAGAGATGGAAGTGGGCCTGTCCGGGCTGAATGCTGGAAAGTGGACAATGAGTGCCCTGACAGCAGGGCTTCCTTCAGAAGTAATGGAATGCTCTCCAACTGATTGTCCTGCAGGCACACAACCCCAAAAAGGGAGTCAGCACAGGATGTACCTCAGCAAAGCGGCTGCAAAAACGAGAGAGAGAGAGAGAGAGAGAGAGAGAGAGAGAGAGAGAGAGAGAGAGAAGATGAGCTAGAGAGAGGGCTCAGTGGTTAAGAGCACGGAGCTCAAGTCCCACACAGCGGCTCACAGACATGTAACTCCAGTTCCAGGAGATTCTACGCCCCTTTTTGGCAAATACTCATACGCAAAAAAATAAAGGGGTGTGTGTGTGTGCAATTTTCAAAAATTAAAATGTTAAAGTTTAAAACTTAGAACACAGTAGCACTGGGTCCTCAGAGGTCAGAGGTGAGGCACTCATCCACCCCAAAAGAGAAACAAGAAGCCTAAAGCCCAGAGAGATCAAGCTTCTTACTCAAGCACACCAGAAAGGACCTCACTGAGCGCCAGGTCCCTCCACTGAGCACTGTACCATGCAGTAGGGGGCGGTGGATGGCACAGGGCTGCATCCCGGAAAGATATTCAGGAAACTCCCAAGATTTGTGGTTCAAGAGTGACCACAACCCAAAAGGCTTTTGAGGGTGTCCCCCACATAGGAACAGAGGGCTAAGAAAGCCGATGATGAGGGGGCCCACCTGGGACAGCCGTAGGGGCATTCGCCCAGGCGTCTGGCATCTTACACTCTGTACCTGGTGTAGTAAGGCAGAGAGTCCAAATCCTAGAACACGGACTAAGACCAGCCCCTCGGGCTAATAATGTGAAGCCACAGGGTAGAAGCCCCAGTGTCCTTGGAACCATGCCCGGTCCAGTCTAGCTCCCTATGGGTGGCTGTGGGCTCTGCCCAGGGACTGACTCTCTGTCCCTGCTGTCAGCAACTCTAAGAAGTGGGACACTACAGCTGCACGATAGGCTAGCAACAGTCCTCCAGTCTCACTATTCAGACAGAATGGGAACCCTCAGCGGGGTCACTGGACAACCAGGCACATCACTTTAATGCTACTTTAAAGGGTGGGTTCCAAGGCCCTATTTCCCCATGTTGGGAAAACTCAAACGCCAGCAAAGCCCCTCAGATCTCTATGTCAGGAGGAAGGGGGGAGTCCTAAGATGATCCAGGTGACAACAGGACAAACACACTAAAGGCTGATCCCCAAGCAAGAGGTCAGAGGCAAGCAGGCCCCCCAGCAAGGTGTCTGAGAAGGGAGGATGCAAACTGGGTTGGTGTGGACAGCACCACCCTGCCTCCTTAGCTAGGAGCCTGGACACAGCGCAGGTAGCACCTCCCACGCAGGTCTCGCAGGGAGCCTAGGGAACCAGGATCTGGCCAGGCTGAGACGAGGGAAGAAGGAAAGGTACTCACTCTGGAAGCTGCAGCCCACGAACCCACCTAGCATCTTTTGAAGCACAGACTCCATGCTGTGGGGAAGCCAAGCCACACAGAGAATGTGTTGTAGCCCACACCCCAAAGGGGTAGAGGCCTCAGCATTAACTCCAAGACCAGTTACCTACAAACTGCAACCCACAAAGGACCAAATGAACCCCAAGAATCATGAGAGGTCAGAACAAGTGAATGCTGAAGAGTTAAAGACATTCTCAAGGGACATGACCCACATCCACACCCAGGCAAGGGCCCCGTGCCCCTGGTGTCCCAGCCTCGCCCCTCCACTGTGGCAGCTAGGACATCCCGAGAGACGGGTTCAGCCTGTCTCCACCCACATGGAGCTAGGACACGGGACAAGAAGGGAGCTAAACCAAGGCACAAGAATGAAGAAAACAAGGTGGGGGCTGGGCAGCTGGGGTCAGAGGTGGCATCCTAGGGACCAGATGAGGTGGGACAACTGACAGACAACTCTATAGGAATTCGAAGTACTAGAAAGGAACCCCAGGGCTAGATGGTCTCATGAGGACTGAAAAGGATAGGCACAGCGAAGAGGTGTGGCTAATACTAAGAACGGGATAAGTCACCAGCCCAAAGAGATGGGAGCTTCTGGGTTCCATCTCCACTGAGACACACACTAACCAAGTAGTTTGACACTGAGGACTTCTAGGTAACCGTAGCCACTTTTATGAGTTCAAAACATGGATGCGGCAAAACATCCTCCCAGTTATGGGAAGGCACCACCTGGTTCCCACTTGCGATGAGGAAACTGAGGCAGCTCCCTTCCAAATCCTAGACTCCAGGAGAGCACATAAGCACAGGCTGGGGAATCTCCACCACCCATGCCACACAGGGCAGAGCATCCCAAGAGCACCCACTTGGCCACCATGCCCCAAAAGGAGTATCGGTTGATCTGTCTTGTCTTTGGAAGGTCTGTTTCCCCAAAGGCCCCCTAAAGAAGGAACTAAGCCCCTAAGAACTCTCTGAGTCACCCAGCCAGAGTTGTCCAACGGGGCCCCCAGAGCCCGGCCCTGTAGCCCACGCGCGGGCCTGTTGCTGCCCAAGCTGCCCCACTCGCGCACGGTGCTGAGTTCCAGTACCGGAGTGGTGGATTCGCAGCGCGTCGATGAGAGCTGGTCCCAGAGTTCGGCGGCCGCACCCCGAGGTGCAGGTCAGCTCTGGGCTGAGCGCTGCAGCCCCGCATCCGCGGGGAGGCCCGCGCTCTCGCTCCCACAACCAGACGAACTCCACGCGCGAAACTTTCCGCTCGCAGAGCGTCGCCGACTCCGCGCCCTGCTCATCCCCAGCGCGCCAGGATACGGTCTCCGCGCCGCCGTCCCAGACGCCAGCGCCGCAGACCCACCCCGTCCGTGGCGCCCTCCCGCCGCGCGAACCTGGGTCTCGGCCCCGCACCCGGCCGCCCGCGCCTCGCGCCCCTCCCCCCCGCCCGCGCATGCGCACCGTAGCCGAGATGGAGGGGGGGGATCGTCGGGCGCCCTCGGGGCTCATGCTCTGCCCGGGAATAGTGGGGAGGCTCGAGGCGCTCGGACTGGGAGAGCACGGGCCGGACCAGGTCGACCCAGGGCAGCGTGTGGGAGGGGCCGCTACCCAGGCGCTCACTCACCTCCGCCATGGCCGAGCGTGCGAGCGGGAGGCGGCGGCCGCGCGGTCCCCGGATGCGGTGCCGCGCGCTTATTGGCGGAGGAGCTGGGAGGCGGAGTGGGGAGGGGCCGCGGGAGGCGCGTAGTAGGTGTGCTAGGGCGGAGCGGAGGTCTATAGCCTGGGTCGGGTGTGCCCCGCCCGGACATCAGCCAACCAGCTGATTCCTATGTGGATGCTCAGCCACCAAGGGGGATGTCCACAGGTGAGGGAGATGGCGCAAAAGTGAGGGGAACAATCCACAGGTGAACAGTTTACAAGTGAAGAGGTTCCACAGGTCAGGGGACAATCTAGCGGTGAGGGGTTTTGGTCCTGAAGTGAAATGGGGAATAGACTAGAGGTGAGAGGGGATTCCATAGGTGAAGGGGGTGTACTGAAGTGAGGGGGAATGGTCTAAAGATGAGAGGAGAAAACCCACAGGTGAGGGGGCGATGGTCAAGGGGTGAGGGGGATGATCCTGAGGTGAAGGATACAGGCCTGAGGTGCAGAGAGCAGGTGAGCATGAGAGCTTTCAGAACAGGAGCACAGATCTGGATTTGCTGATGTCAGGAGGGTGCAGACAGAATGGGAGACGCTGGAGACACACCGGTGGGCAGACCTAGGCTTGCAGAGGTGAAGGCCTCTGGTCTACACAAGTCACCAAATGACCCTTCCCACTGGGGCCAGGAGCAACTGAGCTGGGAGGTAAAGGCACCACTAAGGTTGAAGCACAAAAGTTGTGCCCCACCCCTGAGGATTTACCAACCCAAGACAGAAAGTCTGCCCCCTTCCACTGAGCCAGTGCACCATCTGTAGCTCATGGCCGTCACTCCTGCTTGGGCAGTTCCTTCTGTGGTTGAGATTTCTCAGGAAAAGAAAAAAAAAAGTTTGGTGGGTTCATTCATTCCATGAACCTGAGACAGCCGGTCATAACCAGGGAAGACTCCCGAAAGAGAGCTGTGACAAGGATCGCTAGAGAAAGCCAAGCATGGTGGCTCATACTTGTAACTCCAGTGCCCAGGAGACTGAGGCATGAGGGTTACTATCAATTTGAGGCTAGCATGGGCTATGGAGTGAGACTCTGCCTCAAGAAACCAAGTTACTGGGTATGGTGCCACATGCCTTTAATCTCAGCACTCAGGAGTCAGAGGCAAACAGGTCTCTATGAGTTCAAGGCCAACCTGGTCTATATAGCAAGTTCCAGAACTGCCAGGGCTACAAAGTAAGATGCTACATGTATCAAAACAAACAATAACAAATACACAGGGAGAGAGAGAGAGAGAGAGAGAGATTAACCAATCACCAAAGGTTAAACAATTAGATGAATGAGTGAACAGGAAGATTCTTCAAGATTAGGACTTCCTTTCCCATGGACTTGATAGTTGCAGTGGAGAGCTGAGGCGACCTTTCAGCCAGGTGGCAAACATGAGCACCACTCGAGAAGAGCAGGTGGACACTCAGCATTTCCTCAGGTAATGCCTGGACAGCATCTCTCATCCAGGCCAAGAGTTCAGAGACTGTTACAGAAGTGTGGGCCCCAGACCCAGCCTGAAAGGGAAGGCCCTGCTAAATGGTGAGACTGTGTTCTTCGGAACTGCCAGAGGAGAGAGGGCTGTAGACGCCTCCAAGTTCCATTAACAACCGCAATTCTTGATATTTAATGACCTACAAAACAAGGGAAATGCCACAGAGGCCTCAGACTTGATTGCTGGAACTGTCCCAAATTGGTAACTAGCTTATGGATCTGTAAGAGTACAATCTTATTTGGAAAATCAGTGAGGTAGCTCACACCGTTATCCCACCATTGAGGAGGCTAAGGCAGGAGGCTTGCTCTAAGACCAAGGCCTGGGCTACTTTGGCAATATTTCAGTCTGTATCCCATGGTGAAGTCACTGTAGCCCAGGCCAAGTCCCATCCCTAGTCCCCACATAGGGACTTAACTCCAGATCTAGGGGATTCGATGTCCCTGCTGGCCTCTCCTTGGAGGCCTGCATGCACTCAGGCACATATACAGAAAATAACATTTAAATCTACAAAAAAAGACCCACAAACAAACAAAAGTGTGTCTTAATCAGGTTTCCTTGCTGTAAAGGAACACCATGACCAAGGCAAGTCTTATAAAGGCAAACATTTAGTTGGGGCTGGCTTACAGTTTCAGAGGTTCAGTCCATCATCGTCATAGTGGGAAGCATGGCAGCATGCAGGCAGACATGGTCCTGGGGGAGCCAAGACTTCCTGATCGAAAGCAGCCAGAAAGGTCTGATTCCACACTGAGCAGACTAGAGCATATATATGAGACCTCAAAGTCCACTTCCACAGTGACACACCTCCTCTGACAAGACCATACTTCCTAATAGTGCCAATTCCCATGGGCCAAACATAGTCAAACCACCACACTGTAATAGAGAGATGGCTCAGAGGTTCAGAGGCTCTTACAGAGGACTCAGGTTTGGTTCCCAGCATACACATGGCGGCTTACAACCATCTGTAACTCCAGAGGCTTTGCCAGCATGGCTCAGTCCTCCCTGCACGCAGCCCTGCCCCTTTCACCCTCTGGCCCAGTGCTGCATGAACTTTCCTTAGAGGGGAGCCCACAAGCAACTGTTCACCCTAAGGGATCCTACAGACAGAGCTGTGATTCCCCTGAAGCCACTGAGTTTATTGGATTTACAGAGAGTGTATGTGACCCAAAAACAGCTGAACCACCAAAGGGGGGCACCCAGTTTTACTGCTGTGAACAGACACCATGACCAAGGCAACTCTTATAGGGACAACATTTAATTGGGGCTGGCTTACAGGTTCAGAGGTTCAGTCCATTATTGTCAAGGTGGGAACATGGCAGCATCCAGGCAGGCATGGTGCAGGAGGAGCTGAGAGTTCTACATCTTCACCTGAAGGCTGCTAGTGGAAGACTGACTTCCAAGCAGCTAGGATGAGGGTCTTAAGCCCACACCCACAGTGACACACCTACTCCAACAGGGCCATACCTCCTAATAGTGCCATTCCCTGGGCCGAGCATAAACAAACCATCACACCCAGCATGGATAATAATGTCCCCAGAGCTGTGTAGATGGGGTTCCCCTTTCAGACATCCTGTCACACTGTGAACTCCAGCATCTCCTGAGGCCAGAGGCAGACTGGGATTGCCCACAACTGGGAGGATGCTGTAGTAAGGAATGGCATCTCAGATGAGGGCTTAATGCCATTCATCAGCTTGTTCTGTGAGGGCGCATCAGTCCCAATCTAAGGCTATCTTCTAGGCCGTCATGATTGCTCCAATAAAGGCAGTAATGGCTGTTAGGCTCTGGAGAAGGACAGCATTCCACAACACCCAGGCTAGCCCCCAATGGTGACTTTGGTGTGTTTCTGCCCACGATGCCTCAAAGTCCATTATGTCATACTATGGCTTGAGTCATTCTCTGAAAGATTTTAAATAACAAACTGAAGGACTGCCTTGGTATGTCTGTACTGCTTTAAGAGAATACCACAACCAAGGTGGAAGATAGGCACAGCTTTGCTGCTCAGGAGTCAGAGGCAGAGGGTCACTTGAGCCCAAGAGTTCAAGGACAATCTGGCAGCAGAGCAAGATGCCTTAGTTACTTTTAAATTGCCATGACAAAACACCATTGCCACAGCAACTTACAGAAGAAAGCATTTAAATCGGGGCTTATAGGTCAAAGGTGAGTCCATAGCCAGCATGGCAAGGAGGCAATAGGTAAGCAGGCAAGGTGCTGGAGCCGTAACTGAGAACCACAGGCCCAAGACAGACAGACAGACAGAATGCACTAAGTAGGAATGTGTGGGTGTTTGAAACCTCCAAGCTAGTGACTCACCTCCTCCAACAAGGCCACACCTTCTGATCCTTTCCAAACAGTTCCACCAAGTGGGGAACCAACTGTTGAAACATATGAGCCTGTGGGGAGTCATATTCTCATTCAAACTACCACACAGGACACATCTCAATAATAATAATGCCACAAATGGGTTATAAAGGACATAAATTAAATCTGGCATATTGAGCTGGGTAGTGATGGCGCATGCATTTAATCCTAGCACTTTAGGAGACAGAGGCAATTGGATTTCTGAAGTCAAGGCCAGCTAGCTCTAGGACAGCCAAGCCTGCACAGAGAAACCTTGTCTCCTAAAAACCAAAAATCCAGCATCTTGCCCCTCGTGTTAATCCTAGCACCTGGAAGGCTGAAGTCAGAAGGATCTAGGCTCAAAAACTGCTTCCCCAGAAATGTATTTCCCAGGACTGGGGAGATGGCTCAGCACAGTGCCTGCCACACAAGTGTGAAGAGCTGAGTCTGGATCCCCAGAAATGTATTTCCCAGGACTGGGGAGATGGCTCAGCACAGTGCCTGCCACACAAGTGTGAAGAGCTGAATCTGGATCCCTGGCACCCTAGAGGCGCTAGAGCCACATCACTGTAGCTAGCCCTGGGGGCATGAAGACGTTTGGGTCCCAGAACTCACCAGCAGACCAGTCCAGCTGGTGGTGCATGCTGGGTCAGGTTCAGGGTCTGTTAAAGAACCACCATGCTCTGCTGCCAAGATTGTGTCTTGACATGGTCCAAGGGTGAAAGGGCAAGCAGGCAGCCCCCCACCTCCTCAACCTCAAATCCTTTTATAAGATGTGACTCCCTTGAGTGCTCTGTGCCATAGACTCAATCACCCTCTACATAATGTAATATTACTCATTACGAGTGAATTTTGGAGGGACACCATCATTTGAGTCACAAGAAGCAGCAATGTAATAAAGATGCCCCCCAAACAAGATGGTGCTTGTCAAAGCTGTGTCAACGCTACTCTCAGAATGGATGGCAGGATAGCCCTGCCGTGTACTGTAAGCCAGGGGCAACCCATGCATCCACAGCATCCTCTCACTGGTACAGGGCCCAGTCACCAGCACAACATCACACAACTACCTGCTGTCTACCAGGATGTCCTAGAGAATCTATACCTAGTCACTACCAGATACAACCTGGTTATCAGAAGCTCCATTTTGGAAATCAGCTTTCTCCCCATCCTTTTGCAGAACATGCTATCTAGAAAGCTGCCTTGGCTAGTTATGGTTGGTTGATTAGTTGGTTTTGGTTTTTCAAGACAGGGTTTCTTGGTGTATCCCCTAGCTGTCCTGGAATTCTCTGTGTAGACCAAGCTGTCCTAGAACTCACAGAGATCTGTCTGCCTCTGCCTCCTGAGATCTGGGATTAGAGGCATGTGCCATCATTTCTCAGAGCCTTGGCTAGTTTTTATGTCATTTTGACACAAGGTAGATTTATCTGAGAACAGAGAACCACAATTCAGAAAATGCCTCTGTGAGATTGGGCTTTACACAAGCTGGTAGGGCATTTTCTTACTGATTGATATAGGAGAGCCCAGTTCATTGTGGGTGGTGCCATCCCTGGGCAGGTAGTTTTGGGTTCTATAAGGAAGCAGGCTGAGCAAGCCACAAGAAGCAAGCCAGTGAGCAGCGCCCCTCCATGGGCTCTGCATGGGCTCCTGTCCCCAGGTCCCTGCTGTGTCTGAGTCTCTGTTCTGACTTCCTTTGGTGATGCACTGTCATTTGAAAGTGTGAGCCATAAACCCCTTCCTCCCCAACTTGCTTTTGGTCACAATGTTTCATCACAGCAATAGTAACCCTAAGACAGAAGTGAACACAGACAGAAGCTCATGCTGGGGAGAGGACACTCCATGGGAGTAGAGGCAGTAGCAAGAGGGATCTACCACACACTGAGCAGAGGCCTTGGCTCCAGGAGTAAACCCTGAAAAGCCCCTGGTGGCCTACCAGTAGCTAAGACTGCCCCCAGGCAGAGTGTGACACAGAGAGCTGCCTTCTAGGGCAAGTGTCTTCCCAGAATTGGAGTGAAGCCATACATGGTAGCACACTCTTTAATTCCAGAACTCAGGAGGCAAAGGCAGGAAGATTTCTGTGAGTTTGAGGCCAGCCTGGTCTAAATATGGAGTTCCAGGACAGCCAGTGTGTAAAGAGACTCTATGTCTCTAAAAAACAGACAAGAAAAAAGAATTTGGGCAAGCACTTGACTTCAAGGGACACCTCTACAGATGGTCACATAACCTCTGCATCTTTTGTCCATTCATCCCTGATAATTTGTGTGGCTTGATTTTGTTCTAGCAATGATCTCCATAATTACAGACATGTGTCTGGACTTCACTCTGTCCAGACCAGCACCATACAATGGGTAGAGAGAAAAATCACCCTAAAATCTCCCACTGACTACACTTCAAAAGGAAAGAAAAGCATAAAGTTTTGTGACATGTTTTATTTAATGCCACATATCTTTAAGTATTATTTTCCTAATGTGCAATCAATATAAAATTATTAATGAGCTTCCGGTCTGCAACTAAGTCCAGGAGCAGATCCTGTGCTCCAGCCCCCGCCCCACCCACACCCAGAGACAGCTTGACCCCTAGGAGTTCTGATACCACCAGGCTCACAGGTGAGTCATCCCACCCCCAACCCCTGCCACAAGACCTGGCCTAACTGGAGACACACAGTCCCAGGTCCCATACAACACAGGACCTCCCACCCTGCCAAAGACATACCTTCCTTCTGGTCCACAACTGCACCCAGCACCCCCCACCCTGCCCACACACATAGTCAGCTTGATTCCCAGGAGGTCTGCCATAGCCAGACTCACAGATCAGATGCTCCAGACACCCATCCCACACCCAGAGACAGCCTGATCTAAGGAGGCCCAAATTAACTAGGCTCACAGAAGGAACAGGCTCCAATCAGAGACAGCAAGGCCAGTAAACACCAGAGATAACCAGATGGCAAGTACAAGTGCAAGAACATAATCAACAGAAACCAATGTCGCTTGGCAAAATCAGAACCCAGTTCTCTCACCACAGCAAGCACACACCTTAAAAGCAAGATTCTGATCTAAAATCCAATCTCATAAAAAATGATAAAGGACTTTAAGAAGGATATAAATGGCTCCCTTTAAAAAAATACAGGAGATCCGGGCAGTGGTGGTGCACATCTTTAATCCCAGCAGTTGGGAGGCAGAGGCAGGCGGATTTCTGAGTTTGAGGCCAGCCTGATCTACAGAGTGAGTTCCAGGACAGCCAGGGCTACACAGAGAAACCCTGTCTCAAAAAACCAAAAAAAAACCCAAAAAACAGGAGAACACAGGTAAACAGGTAGAAGCCCTTAAAGAGGAAACACATAAATCCCTTAAAGAAAAACAGGGAAACAAAATCAAACAGGTGAAGAAATTGAACAAAACTGTCCAGGATCTAAAAATGGAAATAAAAACAATAAAGAAATCACAAAGGTAGGCAATCCTGGAGATGGAAAAACCAAGGAAAGAGATCAAGAGTCACAAATGCAATCATCACCTACAGAATACAAGAAATAGAAGAGAGAATCTCAGGAATAGAAGATACCATAGAAGATATTGACATAACAGTCAAAGAAAATACAAAGTGCAAAAAGATCCTAACCCAAAACATACAGGAAATTTAGGACACAATGAAAAGACCAAACCTAAGAGTAATAGGTATAGAAGAGAGCAAAGATACTCAGTTCAAAGGGCCAGTAAACATCTTCAACAAAATCATAGAAGAAAATTTTCCTAACCTAAAGAAAGAGATGCCCATAAACATACAAGAAACCTACAGAAGACCAAATAGATTGGACCAGAAAAGAAATTCCTCTCATCACATGATAATCAAAACACCGAATGCACAGAACAAAGAAAGAATATTAAAAGCAGTAAGGGAAAAAGGAAATAATATGAAGGCATAACTATCAGAATAACATCAGATTTCTCCACAGAGACTCTAAAAGCTGAAAGAGTTTGGGCATATGTCATGCAGACCCTAAGAGAAAACAAATGCCAGCCCAGACTACTATACCCAGCAAAACTCTCAATTATCATAGATGGAGATACCAAGATATTCCATGACAAAACCAAATTTAAGCAATATCTTTCCACTAAATCAGCCCTACAGAGGATAAAAGAAGGAAAATTCCAACACAAGGAGGGGAACTACACCCAAGAAAGAGCAAGAAATTAATCTCACAACAAACCCAAAAGAAGAGAACCATACAAATATAATTCCACCTATAACAACAAAAATAACAGGAAGCAACAATCATTTTTCTTTAATATCTCTCAACATCAATGGACTCAATTCCCCAATCAAAAGACATAGGCTAAATATGTAAACAGGACCCAACATTTTGCTGCACACAGGAAACACACCTCAGAGTAAAAGGCTAGAAAAAAATTTCAAGCAAATGGTCCCAAGAAACAAACTAGAGTAGCCATTCTAATAGCCAATAAAATAAATATTCAACCAAAAGTTATCAAAAAAAGATGGGTAGGACACTTCATACTCATCAAAGGAAAAATCCACCAAGATAAACTCTCAATTCTGAACATCTATGCCCCAAATGCAAGGGCACCCAAATTTGTAAAAGAAATATTACTAAAGCTCAAAGCACACATTGAGCCTTACACAATAATAGTGGGGGACTTCAACACCCCTCTCTCATCAATGGGCAATCATGGAGAGAAAGACTAAGCAGAGACACAGTAAAACTAACAGAAGTTATGACCCAAATGGATTTAACAGATATCTACAAAATATTTCACCCTAAAACCAAAGAACATACCTTCTTCTCAGCACCTCACAGTACCTTCTCCAAAACTGACCACACACAAAACGAGCCTCAACAGATACAAGAAGATTGAAATAATCCCATGCATTCTATCAGATCACCACAGGCTAAGACTGATCTTCAATAACAACAAAAACAACAGAAAGTCCACATACACTTGGAAGCTGAACAACTCTCTACTTAATAATAACTTTGTCAGAGAATAAAGAAAGTAAAGACTTTCTAGAATTTAACAAAACTGAAGACATATCATACCCAAACTTATGGGACACAATGAAAGCAGTGCTAAGAGGAAAACTCATAGCTCTGAGTGCCTTCATAAAGAATTTGGAGAATCAAAAACTAAAAATAAAAAAAAATAAAAAAAAAAAGAAATGTAATAATAATCATAACAAAAGAAAAAAAAAAAAGAATTTGGAGAGATCATACACTAGCAGCCTAACAGCACATCTGAAAGCTCTAGAACAAAAAGAAACAAATACACCCAAGAGGAGTAGACAGCACAAAAAGGGAGAGATAACAACAGAAATGGAGGAAATTCAAAAAAATCATTAGATCCTACGACAAAAGCCTATAATCAACAAAACTGGACAGTCTAGATGAAATGGATGATTTTCTAGACAGTTACAGGTCCCAAAGTTAAATCAGGATCAGACAAACCATCTAAACAGTCCCATGAATCCCTGGCATTCGCTCTCTGGTACAGGGCCCACTCAACATCCCACAACTACATGCTGTTTGCCAATAAGTAGTAGGGCATCTGTGCCTATGTGTCCCATAACCCCTAAGGAAATAGAAGCAGTCATTAAAAGTCTCAAAACCAAAGAAAAAGCCCAGGACCAGATGGTTTTAGTGAGGAATTCTGTCAGTCCTTCAAAGAAAAGCTAATACCAATACTTCTCAAACTATTCCATAAAATAGAAACAGAAGGAACACTACCTAATTAGTTCTACGGAGCGACAGTTACACTGATACCTAAACCACACAAAGACCCATCAAAGAAAGAGAACATCAGACCAATTTTCCTTGTGAATATAGATGCAAAAATATTTAATAAAATTCTTGCAAACTAAATTCAAGAGTATATCAAAATGATTACTCACCATGTTCAAGCAGGCTTCATCCCAGGGAGGCAGGGATGGTTCAATGCCCAGAAATCCATCAATGTAATCCACTACATAAACAAACTCAAAGAAAAAAACCACATGGTCATCTCATTAGATGCTGAAAAAACCTTTGACAAAATTCAACACCCCTTCATGTTAAAAGTCTTGGAGAGATCAGGAATTCAAGGCATATACCTAAGCATATTAAAAGCAATAGGCAGCAAACCAATAACCAACATCAAATTAAATGGAGAGAAAATAGAAGCAATCCAACTAAAATCAGGGACAAGACAAGGCTGCCCACTCTCTCCTTATTTATTCAATATAGTACTCAAAATTCTATCTGGAGCAATTAGACAACAAAAGAAGGCCAAAGGGATACAAAATAGAAAGGAAGAAGTCAAGATATCACTATTTGCAGATGATATTATAGTATACATAAGCAACACCAAATATTTTACCAGAGAACTCCTACACCTGATAAACAACTTCAGCAAAGTGACTGGATATAAAATTAACTCAAACAAATCAGTAGCCTTCCTCTACACAAAGGATAAATGGGCTGAGAAAAAAATTAAGGAAACAATACCCTTCACAATAGACACAAATAATATAAAATATCTTGGTTAACTCTCACCAAGCAAGTGAAAGACCTGTATGACAAGAACTTTAAGTCTCTGAAGAAGGAAACCAAAGAAGACCTCAGAAGATGGAAAGATCTCCCATGCTCATGGATCGGCATTCAATGCAATCCCCATCACAATTCCAACTCAGTTCTTCACAGAGATAGAGCAATTCTCAACTTCATTGGGAATAACAAAAGACCCAGGATAGCAAAAACAATTTTCAACATTAAAAGAACTTCTGAAGGAATCACTATCAATGACCTCAAGCTGTACTACAGAGCAATAGTGATAACCACATGATACTGGTAGTACAGAGACAGACAGGTAACTCAATGGAATAGAGTTGAAGACCCAGAAATAGACCCATACACCTGTGGTCACTTGATTTTTGACAACAAAACCATCCAGTGGGGAAAAGACAGCATTTTCAACAAATGGTGCTGGTTCAACTGGCAGTCAACATAAAGAAGAATGCAACTTGATCTATTTTTATCTCCTTGTACAGAGCTCAAGTCCAGATGGATCAAGGACCTCAACATAAAACCATATACGCTGAATCTAATAGAAGAGAAAATG
This sequence comes from Uromys caudimaculatus, assembly GCA_028551405.1. Lineage (NCBI taxonomy): Eukaryota > Metazoa > Chordata > Mammalia > Rodentia > Muridae > Uromys > Uromys caudimaculatus. The sequence goes on from CM052707.1 coordinate 100,869,950, forward strand.
GGAAAGAGCCTAGAACTCATTGGCACAGGGGAAATTTTCCTAACAGAACACCAATAGCTCAGGCTCTAAGATCAACAATTGAAAATGGGACCTCATAAAATTGAAAACCGTCTGTAAGGCAAAGGACACTGTCAATAGGACAAAACGGCAACCCACAGATTGGGAAAAGATCTTTACCAACCCTACAATCAATAGAGGGCTAATATTCAAAATATACAAAGAACTCAAGTCAGACTCCAGAGAATCAAATATCCTTATTAAAAAATGGGGTACAGAGCTAAACAAAGAATTCTCAACTGAGAATATTGCATGGCTGAGAGGCACCTAAAGAAATGTTCAGCGGTTGTTTGTGCAGTCTCGTTGGTGGCGCCGGTGACCCACAGTGATTCGGCCGCTGTGCTGGGGGTTGAGGGCGCCGATCGGAACGCTTTTCTTTCAGACTGACCGTGGGGCAGCTGTGGAGCATGTCAACACCTGCCCGTAGGAGGTTCATGCGGGATTTCAAGCGATTGCAAGAGGACCCACCTGTGGGGGTCAGTGGCGCACCATCTGAAAACAACATCACGCCGTGGAACGCAGTTATATTTGGACCAGAAGGGACACCCTTTGAAGATGGTCCTTTTAAACTAGTAATAGAATTTTCTGAAGAATATCCAAATAAACCACCAACCGTTAGGTTTTCATCCAAAATGTTTCATCCAAATGTGTACGCCGATGTAGCCTATGTTTAGATATCCTGCAGAATCGATGGAGTCCCACACATGATGTTTCTTCCACCTTAACTGCATTCAGTCCTGTTGGATGAACCGAATCCAAACAGTCCAGCCAATAGCCAAGCAGCACAGCTTCATCAGGAAAACAAACGGGAGTATAAGAGAGTTTCCGCCATTGTTGAGCAAAGCTGGAATGACTAACAATAGACACTTGGTCTGTTCATCTTTCCATCGTGATTGTATATAATTTACCTCCCAATAGAAAGGCTAGCAAGCTTTAAGTGCCACGGGTTTTAAGGATTCTGCAGAGAAAAAAGAAAAAGTCCTTCAGTTTAGAACCTACAAAAGGTTGTGTGTTTTGCTTAATGTACTTTTTATTGCATGGTATGAACTAAGTTATTGCTGCATAAATTTGTAATATATCCTGCTTGTATTTTTTCCAAGTGTATAATGTTGGTGTGGAGTTTTCATGACAGAATATACACAGTTTGTAAATCTGTACTTTTTTCAAATATTGAATGCCTTATTTTTGAATTCTTTAGATTTTTAAATTGGAGAAAAGCACTTAAAGATTTTTATATATGAATATTACATGTAAAGCTGTTAAAATACATAACTTCAGTGCAAGAGACTTTGTCACTTATTTCCTTACCTGTGCAGGAGGGACTGCGCAGTCTGCTCTCCGCCAGGTGAGAGAGAGTCTCATTTCCAACTGCAGAAGGTCACTCTTCTGTTTTATCAAGAAAGTCTGCAAATTTGATTCTAAACCAATTCTGATCTCCGGCTTTATTTTGAATGTACTTATGTTAGTTCAGTTGAGTAACTCTATAGACTTACTGGTCTGGTTCTGTCCAGCTCTGTATTCGGGCCACTTGTTAATGTAAACTGTGCCTTTTGTGACTTCACAATTGGCACCTCGACCCCGAGCAGAGCTGACTTACTCTGCTGCGTGGCAGCACCTTCTCAGGCTTTTGATTAAGAAAGTAAAACCATCCCCACCATTTACCAAACACCGTGCCACAGTCTTAGCAATGGCCAGTTGCACTGGTTTGAGCGAGACAGAGACTTGGAAGGAATCTTGGTGTAACTACTTTTCAATGTAGCTGCACGCTACCTGTTTATTCTGGAACTCTTAAGCACCAGGGCCTGCCGAGTTGCTCCTCACCTCCTCAGTTGTATATAAGTTGTGCTACATCTTAGTTTACTGGATAGATTTAAAACACAGTATTGTAGAAAGCTAATACAAAGCTATCCTATGCTTCAAATAATATAGAAAATGGAAAATATACAAGTAAATTATGTTGAAAAAAAAAGAAATGTTCGGCATCCTTAGTCATCAGGAAAACGCAAATCAAAACAAACCTGAGATTCCACCTCATACCAATCAAAATGGCTAAGATAAAAAACTCAGGTGACAGCAGATGCCGGCGAGGATGTGGAGAAAGAGGAACACTCCCCCTTTGGGATTGCAAGCCAGTACAACGACTTTGGAAATCAATCTGGTGGTTCCTCAGAAAATTGGAAATAGTTCTACCTGAAGACCCAGCTATACAACTACTGGGCATATACCCAAAAGATGCTCCAACATATAACAAGGACACATGCTCCACTATGTTCATAGCAGCCATATTTATAATAACCAGAAGCTGGAAACAACCCAGATGTCCCTCAAATAGAAGAATGGATACAGAAAATGTGGTACATTTACACAACGGAGTACTGCTCAGTTATTAAAAATGATGACTTCATGAATTTTGCAAGCAAATGGATGGATCTAGAAAATATCATCCTGAGTGAGATAACTAGACACAAAAGAACACACATGGTATGTGCTCAATGATAAGTGCATATTAGCCCAAAAGCTCAGAATACCCACAATACAACTCACAGACCATATAAAGCTTAACAAGAAGGAAGACCAAAGTGTGGGTGCTTCAGTCCTACTTAGAAGGGGGAACAAAATAATCACAGGAAGTAGAAGGAAGGAGGAACCTGGGCTGGAAAGGGGAGGGGGAGGAAAAAGGGGGTGGAGGCAGGATCAGGTATGCGAAGAGGCAGAAGTCCAGAGGGCCAGGAGAATGAATAGAAATATGTAGCAGGGGGGGATAGCGAACAGGGGGCGACCACTAGGAAGTCCCAGACACCTGCAAAGCAAGAGGTTCCCAGGATCCAATGGGAGTGGGAGAAATACCCAATAGAGGGAAGATAGAACCTGAAGAGACACCTCCAGTAGATAAACAGGGCCACCCACCCACCTCAAAATGTTCAACACAGAATTGTTCCTGTGTAAAGGAAACACAGGGACAAAAAATGGAGCAGAGACTGAAGAAAGGGCCATCTAGAGGCTGCCCCACCTAGGGGTCCACCTCATCTGCAGACAACAAACCCTAACACTATTGCTGATGCCAAGAAGCGCTCACAGACAGGAGCTTAGTATGGCTGTCCTCTGAGAGGCTCTGCCAGCATCTGACTAAGACAGATACAGATGCAGATACTCACAGCCAACCATTGGACTGAGCCCGGGGACCCCAGTGGAAGAGTTAGGGGAAGGACTGAAGGAGCTAAAGGAGCCTGCAACCCCATAAGAATAACAATATCAACTAACCTGAACCCCCCAGAGTTCCCAGGGACAAAACCACCAACCAAAGAATATACATGGGTGGGCCCATGGGTCCATGGCTCCCACCACATATGTAGCAGAGGATTGCCTTATCTGGCATCAGTGGGAGGGGAGGTCCTTGGTCCTGTGAAGGCTTGTTGTCCCAGCATAGGGGGATGCTATAGGGGTGAGGTAGAAGTGGGTGGGTGGGTGGGGGAGAATCCTCTTAGAGGCAAAGTGGAAATGGGATGGGGGGGTTGCTGAGGAGAAACTGGAAAGCAGGACAACATTTGAAATGTAAATAAATAAGATAACCAATTATTTTTTTTAATTTTAAAAATTAAATTATTGAAAATTTTGCAGTGTTGGAGATTAAAACCAGGCTTTCCTTGGTAGATAAGTTCCCACCACTGAGCCACACCACATCTATTGAATGAGGTATTTGCATTCGTGTACTCTGCATTCCTATATGTTTGTACTTACAGATCGTGTCAGCTCTAGTTATCTGCATTTTACGTGCCTTAAGGCCGCCATGGCCATTCCTATGGACCTGGGCAAGATTGTTGTAGACACCGACTTCATTACTTCCATGGAATTTGTTGTTAAAACAATGTTGGCAAACCAGATATGATGTAGGCCTGCAATCCTAGAGATTACCAGACTTGGCACATCATACACCAACAGTCACCCCTGAGAGCCAAATGCCAAGCCCCTCACTGGAGGATTCTAGGCGGGGATCCACCCTGATGCACTCAGCTGTAGTGACAATTCTGGAATTCTGTTTCTTTAAGAAAAATACAGAAATAGAATATGCCTTCATTTTAATCCCTGGTGTGGGATGTGGGGCTGCTTCAGACTGTCCACGGCAGCTGACTATGGTTTCCCTAGTGCTCTACCAGAGGCGAGATTTTGCCAGCTGCAGATAGTTTCTGTGATTGTGTGACATTTGGAATTCTAGGAACTTTTCAGAGGGTATATACATGCTAGAGCTCCAAGAGGTGGGGTCGGTGGTTGGTGGTGGTATGGGAGGGGGGGAGTTTATTTGCAGTTTGTTAATAGTCATGCTCAAAGGAGAAACAAAAGGAAAGAAATTAGGTTCAGGGACTTCTATCTTTGTCTCTTCCCTCTATCCTCCTTTCCTATCTAGTGTTATGGAGTGAATTGAGAATGGGGATAAAGGGTGGGCAAAGAAAAACCTGCAAAGTAGCAAAGACCAGCCTCACCCAGCCCCTCACTGGGGATTCTAGGCAGAGCCCCACCCCTGACCACACCTCCAGCCCCTCACCAAGGATTTTTTTTTATTTTAATTTTTTTGATATGTTATTTACATTTCCTATGTTTCCACCTTCCAGGTCTCCACTTTGGAAACCCCCTACCCCCGCCCCCACCTCTATGAGGGTATTCCCCCACCCACCCACCCACCCACTCACTCCTTTCTTCCCACCTTGACATTCCCCTTTACTGGGGCCTCTAAAACCCTCAGGCCCAATGGCCTCTCCTCTCCTTGATGGCCAACAAGGCCCTCCTCTGCCACATATGTGGTCTGAGCCATGGGTCCCTACTTGGTTGGTGGTCCAGCCTCCAGGAGCACGAGGGGGGTCAGGCCAGTTGACACTGTTGCTACCTCCAGGGGGCTGCAAACTCCCTCAGCTCCTTCAGTCCCTTCTCCAACTCCTCCATCTGGGAACTCACTCTCAGTCCAGCAGTTACTGTAAAGTGAAACTTGGGTATTCCAAACTTTTGGGCTACTATCCATTTATCAGTGAGTACATACCATGTTCGTTCTTTTGTGACTGAGTTACCTCACTCAGGATGATATTTTCAAGTTCCATCCATTTGCCTGCAAATTTCATTAAATCATTGTTTTTAATAGCTGAGTAGTACTCCATTGTGTAAATGTACCACATTTTCTGTATCCATTCCTCTGCTGAGGGACATCTGGGTTGTTTCCAGCTACTGGCTATTATAAATATGACTGCTATGAACATAGTGGAGCATGTGTCTTTATTACATGTTGGGGCATCTTCTGGGTATATGCCCAGGAGTGGTATAGCTGAGTCCTCAGGTAGTATTATGTCCATTTTTCTGAGGGTCCACCAAAC
>CM052707.1:100875863-100922650 GCA_028551405.1 Uromys caudimaculatus
GTCCCCAGCTGTCCCTTGGTTCCTGTGCCCTGATGGCTCTGCAAGGGTCCCTCTTGATCTAGTGAGTTTGAACAGAAGTGGTGGTTTTGCCTGTGCTCAAAGGTGTGTCACCACTCCTGGGATACCCGCTCTCTCCTGGAGCCCTGTGGCCCAGGCTGAGGTCCCCAGGTGAGCAGCGGTGAGCAGCGGTGCTTTTTAAATGAAGCATATCAAATGGCACTCCAAAGCAGTATTTAGAAAGAAGGAGAAACAAACTGGAGAGCACATACAGGGAGAGGCGCAGAGATGGAGGACAAGAGGTGTTAACCATCCACCAGTGCAGAATTGTTTTCCAGTGCAAACCAAAGGAAAAAACCAAAACCTATATACAAGCAGGTCACCTAATGCCCTCCCCCAGCAGAGTCACACTAGTCTGTGCTGACAAGAGCCAGGGCATCCCAGCAAGGTCAAGTCCAAGGGCTCTCAGGATTTCCGGGGTTAATTCAGAGCGTTGAAATGTTGAGGTGACTTTGAACAGCAGTGCACACAGCATTTGAGGCAACAACTGATTCCAACATCCTGTCTTGTTTTATTTTATTACCACAGAGAGAGAGAGAGAGAGAGAGAGAGAGAGAGAAGCAAAAAGGGCCATATTGAGTAGAGCAGACTGACCTTGAACTCGCAGAGACCATCGTGCCTCTGCCCCAAGTGCTGGGATTGAAGGTGTGCGTAGCCACTTCTTGTTTGGTTTTTAGGATTGCTGGTGTTGCTCAGCCTCCTGGAAGAGATGTCACCTGAGCCGCCGCTGTAAACCACCCCACCCCACCCCACCCCACTGACTCAGCCTAGAACTTTCTAGGTTCCGACTGTTGCTACATCAAAATGGTGTACATGGTGTCTCATGCACATCACCACACTCTGGAGACTAAAACCGAAGGATCACATTGAGTTCAAAGTCAGCTTGGATTACATAGTAAGATCCAGGCCTGAGTGAGACCTGTCTCAAAAAGAAAAAGACCTTCACCCATTACCTGAGATCAGAACATTCCTGGGCAGGGAAAAGTAGAAACTACTGTGCTCTGGTCACTGTCCTCCCTTGGGCCCCTTACCATGTTCAGTATGAATGACATCTGCTTTGGTGATACAATGACCCTGTAAGGAATGATCTCTACCTCAAGTTGGGACAGTAGACCTCACTAGGGGACTACCCTTAGGGAAGCAGATTCACCTTGGAATAATACATTTCTGCCTCTCAAAATTCCCCACCCCCAGTGCAGTGCCTGGGAGTCACCATGAGGCTGACCTGGTCTGCCAGGTGTTCTGAGGCCTGAGGCCTGACTCAAAAGGAACTGTTTCTTGTTTCCTATGATGTCTTTTTCTTCCAGATGCTGGCCCAGAGCCTCAGCATGCTTTTAAACTCCTAACATTCTGAACTTCTTCTTCTCTGTCCAAGCTTTGATGCCACCTGCGACTGCACTCAGCCAGGTGGCTGACCTCCGCTGTCTCAGCCTCAGCCCCAGCAGCCAGGTGGCTGACCTCCGCTGTCTCAGCCTCAGCCCCAGTATGTTCCTTTGTTCTTTCTCTTCTCATCCTCCTCTCCAACTTCCGGGCAGCTGAGACGTGTCCAGCTTGCCCGCCCTGGAATCTTCCTTTGAGACTCTAATCAATCGTCCCCCAACTTCCATTTGTGGCATTCTTAAATTACTTTATTAATGGGACTAAGAACCCCACGGAGGGTACCCCGATCTCCCAGGTATCACATTCGCTCTGCTGGGCCCTGAGTTTTCCTAGGATGCTTGTTCCTGCCTTGTTGAGGGGTGGTCTTGTGCACTGTATATTCACACGCTGATTTCTAGGCCCAGAGATCTGGTTGCAGTCCCACACTATGGTCAAGCATCATTAGCATGGTCAAGCACCTCTGGTTTCTAAGTTATATAAAAATAGTTTTCCATCATCTCTGATTGATTAATAAAGAGCTGATCAGCCAATAAGCTGGGCAGAAGAAAATAAGGCAGGACTTCCGATCCCAGTCAGGGGGTCCAGGAGAGACCAGAGAAAGACCAGGGGAAGGAAGGTTGGGGAGACCATGTGGAGAGACCAGGAGGATTCGCCATGAGGTCTCATATGGACCATAGCAAGCCAAGGCAAGAGTCAGATGCAGGTAAAAGACCATGTGGCTGGGTAGTAGCAGGTTAGTCAGATTAGAATAGATCAGAATCTGCCCAATTAGTGATAGCAGCTTGTTAATAAAAATACTAGGTCTCTGTGTCTTTATTCGGGAGCTAAAATGGGCTAGACCAGGTGTAGGAAAGCCCCATCATTACTTGCTAACAAAAGGGTCTAAGAAAACCCCCATAGAATTACTTTTACACTGCCTTACAGTTATTTAATTGGCAGAAAACAACCCTATTCCTGCACCCCCTAGATGACCACTGTTCCGTTTGCCCGAGCTCTTCTGCCTCCACCCACAATGTTGGACCTGCCTGTGTGATTGGCGTTCAGGAGCCCCATGGCATCTGTAAAGGGGGAGCTCAGCCACAGGTATGGGTCATACACACACAGCCTCAAAGGGCACATTGGTCACTAAGCTTCCCTGCTGCCACCTCGCCTCCAAGTATTCAGCTCTGTCAGAGACCCTCCTACCTCATTAGGGATGTTGGCTTTTTGATTCTTGTGCTAGGTCTGGGCCATGGGCACTCAGTCATATTCCTTAAGTTACCAAACAAGTTCACATCCTGGGGAGAACGCTGAAACAAGACTGTCAGATCCCAGGCCTGCTCAGGATCTGGCACTATCAGCCCTGTGAACCAAGCAGGTAGGCCTATCTCATCGTCCTGAGCAGAGCAGCTGACTCACAGCACAACTAGCCACATAGGAGGCTCTGTGTAGGGTTTCAGAGAGAGTCCTCCACAGCTGAGCAGGTAACAGTATCTTACCTGGCATAGTCTCCTTGAGATTAAGCGAAGGACCCTAAACTGGGGACCATCATGGATCAAGTGTCACCACTGGATCTTCAAAGGAAAGGAGAGTTGGTACGGAGACTGGGACCCAGAGTCTCAGCTGCTGGTTCCAGAGGAGGGACGAAAGACTTCGAGCTAATCCAGCCCTCTGAGACAGTGGCCCCACACATCCTCCCTGGATCTATCGGAAGGAAGATCTCTACTCCACTTAGCTATAACAGCAGCATCCATGTCAGGGGCTCATCGAAGACCTGAGAGATGATGATGGGCCCTGCTGGTGGTTTGCTAGGAACCTGGAACCTGCTCAGTCCATCTGCTCTGCAGAACCAGCTGCCCATGTCTGAGGGATTGAGGGACAAAAGTCTCTTTCTCCCAGCTCTGGAAGTCATGTGCTCAGACTCTGAAAAGGCCCTTTGTGCTGTATGTCCCCTGGCTGGTGCAGTGAAGTGCCCCGTCCTGGCCTCACTGCAAACACCATGACCCTATGACAATTTCAACAGTAAAACTGAGGACCGTGGCAGGAACCCCCTACAAGGATGATCGGTGACTACAAGGATCATGGGGCTGAGCTTGAAATCCTTATGGCATGTGAGAGGCACCTCCATGGGCACATCTGGGGAGACAGGGGCTGAGGCCCAGCCTCACAGTCTCCCAAGATGGGGAGAAAAACTTGGAAAATAAAAGGGCTGCACATCGCAGGTAGAATACGAAAGTAACATTATTATTGTTCTGGCCTCTGGCGTCCCCGCCCGCCCCTGCCCAAGCCACAAAGCTCAGCGACTCATGCACACAGGCGAGGATGCACTTGGTGTTTACTGGGGGTGAGCTGGAGAGTAGGCCTGGTTGTCACACTTTCTTAGTGATCTGTTTGGGGACGGCAAGCTCATAAATACGAGGAGATGCCTGAGCCACCAGCGAAGCTGGGGAGATGAAGTACGGGTTGTAGCCCTCGTTGAGGTCCTTTCGAATTTTGGGCTGGGCCAGGGAGATGATCCGTGAACTGGCCACCGCGTTCTTGGTGGCATCCAGGACCTCCCACTGAGGATTGCGGTCAGGAACGCACTTTTCTGACAGGGCCTTGGGTGCTAAAGGGCAAAAGAGAGGAACAGCACCGGGCTCAGACTTCTCAGGCAAAGCTCCAAACTGGGTCTGTCCATCAGCAAATGAGTGACAGATCTGTGTGTGCCATGCCCACAGTGTCGAACTCGGAGCACAGCATCCACATGCTGGAGTATTACATAGCCATGAACAGGACTAAGGCTCTGAAACAACCAACACAGCATGGTGGATGGGAAGCTCAAGGACAGTCAGAGAACCAGACACCAAAGGACAGACGGCATGGCATTCCATGACAGGAAACATCCAGGGCAGGTGAATCCAGAGAAGGAAGTGAATTTAGAGGGGACCAAGTGACTGCTCATGAGGACAAGACTTTCTTTTGTGGTGACAGAATGTTCTGGAACTGTGCAGGTGATGATTGGATAACTTTGTGAAGATGTTGAAAACCACCTTTTACGAGGGTGAATTGTGAAGAAAACATCTCAGTTGGTCACAGCACTCAGAAAGAAGGCCACAGATACCAGAGAGAACATAGTCTTTCTCCACCCGGGGAAGGGGGGAGCCTGGTCTGTGTCCGCTGTACCTCTGGGGGTGCTATAGGGGTGGGGTATAGGAGAAGCTAATGAGCCTCTCCCTGTCTGCTTGAGCCTTGGTAAAGATGGATAAGGCCCCCTGAGTCAACAGTCCAACTACGCCAAGGCCCTGGGAAGAGAAAGTGGAACCCTGTGATAGAGAACCACATGGAAACACAGTTGTGGGTGTGTCCACAAGAAGCTCTCTCGAAAGGGTCAACAACGCAAGGAAAGTCCACCTTGAATGTGGCAGCACCATCCCACCCCGGGCCTGGCGTCCCAGGCTGAGAATTGAGAAAGCAAGTTGACTACCAGCATATAGTGAGAATTCTGGATTTTTTGTTTCTCTTAAAAGCACAGAAATATTATAAGAATATGTTTTTATTTTAACCCTAGCTGTGGGATGTGGGGCTGCTTGGGATTGTTCGTGGCAGCTGACTATGATTTGCCTCGTGCTCTAGCAGAGGCATGGTTTTGCCAGCTGCAGATAGTTTCTGCGATCCTGTGACATTTGGCATTCTGGGGACTTTTCAGAGGCTATGTAAATTCTAGGATCCCAAGAGAAAGGGTGAGGTGTTGGTGGTTGTTGATAATGGTTTGTTAAGTAGCCATGCACAAAGAAGAAACAAAAAGAAGAAAGTAGATTTCAAGATGGTGAAGACCAAATTTGCCCCAAGAAACCTGACATCCCCAATCAGCAGGAAGTAGTCTGATGATAACATCGCCCCCTTTGTAACCCCTGGTATTATTCAGAGATCCCGTTCCTTTCCCCTCTCCTTTCTTCTCTCTTATCTAGTGTTCGGGGGTTGAAAGCTTGGAAGAAAAGGGGTGGAGAGGGATGAGAGAAAGAAGAACCCATAAAGTAGCAAAGACCAGCTACACCAATACCCATATCTCTGTTTCCTGACTGCCAACACAGTGTGACCAGCTGCCTCTCACTGCTGCCCCATGGCAGTCCCACCAGGGTGGGCTGTCCTCTCAGACCAAGAGCCTGAGTCAACCCTTCCTCAGGTGCTTTCTTCAGGTACTTTGTCACGCAAGAGGAAAAAGCAGCTAATGCAAGCCCTTTCCCTCAGAACCCAAGTGCCCTAGGCTAGATCTAACAGCAAAGCTATTATGAGGCAGCAGTGGGGACTTGCTGGTCCCAGGGGAGTCAACCCTCCCTGGACTCAGGCCACTGAAGCTTCTCTTTTTTAAAACAATTTTATTATTTGATATGTGTGAATGATATTGTCTGTATGCAATTCTGTGCACCACGCACGTGCCTGGTGCAGGCAGAAGCCAGAAGAGCGTGTCTGCTCCGGGAGCTGCAGTTACTGACGGTTGTGAGCTGCCATGTGGGTGCTGGGAGGAATCGAAACCCGGTCCTCTGGAAGAGCAGCCAGTGCTCTTAACTGCTGAGTCGTCTGTCTAGCCCCAACATCTGGGTGTTTAAACTCTGTGAAGCACAGTATGACAGTGGAGAGGAGACCCCCTCCTTCCCCGACAGGACTGACAGAAGCAGAGCTGGGCTTGTACTCCCACCCACCGCCAAGCACACCCCATTTGCCAGTGTCAGAGCGAGTGCCTGGCAAGTGCAGGGCTCCAACTGTACCCTGTCACCTCAGGGAGTCTGACAAAAGATTAGTGACCATCTCCTAGAGAGAGCACCTGCAAACTGTAAAACAAAACCTAGGACAGAGATAGCTGGGAAAACCAAAAGACCAGCCACCTGCTCTATGGGCATCAGACAATCAGTGACTCTGCAAGCTGCTGGACTCTCAGGGCCAGCACAGAGTGGACAGTGTGCAACAAAGACACGCCCAGGCAAGCATCATGCATAGGCAGTGATACACGTGCGAAAAAGCACATAGACCACGCCAGAGCTCCAGGGTCTGAGATGAACAGGGCCCAGGAATGACACAGGAGGGGGAGCCCTGAGGCCACTAACATGCAAGGCAACTGCTGAAGGTTACCAAACCCCAAACCCCGCTGGCCACTATGTGCTGGAGGTGTGAGTCACAGGGTGGGGGAGCAGTGTGCTACAGGCACAGCCCACTGGATTCTGGCCTGGTCAGTGTGGGGTGTGGGTGGGGGGAAGATACATGTGAACTTGTCCACACAGGCTCTGCACTACGTATGAAGTGTGTGGACTTTAGGACGTGACATCAGACATTACTTTTACTTTCTTCTTTAAGCTCTTTTGTCTTCTGTGGTGAGTACATATTATTGTTACCACTGGTAAAGGACTATTCAACTTTCACACAAAAGGATTACAATTGCTCCAAAGCAGCCCCCACAGCTCAGCCTGGCTGCCTGGTGCCTGCCCTCAGCTTCATCTCTGGTACCCACTTGCTCTACCAGTGCCCTCTGAAATTATAACCTCTGACAGAGTCCAGGATTCAGACAGCCACACACAAGGAAGACACACATCTGGCAAGTACAGGCCTCAAACCCCATGTCTCCTTACCCACCCCACATCCACAAGAGCACCCACTCACTTGCCAACTGAAGAAGGCGGTTATAGTCTGACACGTAAGGCTTGGCTTTTGGCATAGGGTCCCACTCTTCCAAGAGGGTGGCTGGGGGCCTGGGCTTTGCCAGCCGAAGTGTCCGTGGGGTGGGGACTGCCATCTGGGCTGCTCTGGACACCTGGGACACCTGGAAACAGCAATAGTGGGAAACTGAATTAGTCAGGATTTGGAGCATTGCACAGAGCAGGAACGCCCTGACTCCCAGGGAGAAATCAGCTTTGCTATGTGTTCGACAAGGCTTAGTGGCCATAGTACATCAAGAGCCCCTCCAGGGACACCACAAAAATGGTAATGCTCTCAGCTGCTTTGGGAAAGGTAAACCATAAAGCAAAATACCAGAACCAATAATAGTCCAGCGTGGTGGTGCAGGCCTCGAATCTGGCATTTGGGAAGCAGAGGCAGACAGATCTCTGTGAATCTGAGGCCAGCCTGGTCTATATAGTGAAACCCTGTCTCAGAATAAATACAATAGAGAAAAAAACAAGCTGTCAGTGGACAATCACAGACTTGAAAAGACCCTGGTGCAAATGTGGCAGCAGAGACTCCATGCACAACTACAGGAGAGCAGCTCAGGACACAGTTTGAGGGGTTCCTGTGACCTCAAAGCTCTGTCTGTCTTCAATGCACAACGTGTATGCAAAGCTGAATTCACCTGATCAGTGTGGGTTATGGGTTCAAAGGCTCCCACAGAAGCCACTGGTTGCACTGTGAATGTTTAACACACGCAGGAAGGTAGTCACAGAATGAGCTTCTGAGGTGCAAGGGGCGGAGACAACAGAGGCTGCTGTGACGAGAACGTGGCAACACCATGAGGGGCTGCCAGGGCGGAAGGGGGAGGCCACAGGGGGCTGCCAGGGCGGAAGGGGGAGACCACAGGGGGGCTGCTGACATGGAAAGGGGCAGGCCGAGGTAGATATTTCCCTAAGGTACGTTCTTTTTAAAAAAAAAAAATTTTTTTTTAAAAATAAAACTTTATTTTTTGTGTGTGTATGTGGGACTGTGCATCACATGTGTGCAGTACCGACAGTAGCCAGAAGAGGGTGCCAGATCCTCTGCAACTGGAGTTACAGCCGGTTATCCACCACCAGGGGCACGCTGTGGGTGGTTGGAGCCAAGGTCCTCGAGATGAGCAGCCAGTGCTCCTAACAGCCACCTCACCAGCTCCATTGTCCAAAACCTCAGAATTAGATCTGTGGCTGCTGCTCATCACCCACCTTTGAAAAGCTACTGCATTTCCCAGCCTGAGTCTTCCCCACTGACCCTCTAACGGGTCCCCTTTTCAAGCTTGTTCCCTGGCAGGCGCAGAGAGAAGCCTACACGTACCAGCAATCTAGTGGGGCTTCTTGAGCTCAACAAGAGCAATGAGCACAGAAAGACACAGCCCCAGCCCTAGTGACTTGGTTTCGAGACTACATGAGTAACAGAAAGACTACTGCAGGTGAGGAGACAGGTGGCCCTGTATGTTAGGACTAGCGCAAATGGGAAGGTTACTGGGCAAAGCCTGAGCCTGGCTGAGGCTAGACCTTCATCTGTTACAGGGGAACAGCTAACAGAAGAATAGAAAGTTCCCAGTGGGGCTCAACCCCGGGCCCAGGAACCTGGACTCCCCAGAGTGACCATGGCAGCCGTAGGGGATTGCAGTCCTGGGACACAGGAGCAGCCCAAATGCAGGCCTGCAGGAAGGTGAGCATACCTCAGAGTGAGGTGGGAAGCACCGTGTTCTCATTTGGATCCAAATGAGAAGCAAGTTCAAAGTCAGGACTGAGACAGGCAGGGAATTCCATACAGGCCATACTTTTAATGTTAAGGAATTTGTGTTGTGTGGAGTTTTATCTGCTTTTAAATGTTCCTTGTCTATTAGAAACGTGTATGGGAGCATGTGACAGAGGTGGCATGCTGCTGGGACTTTGTTCTATGTTTTTGTAACAGGGTCTCAAGGTCCAGGCTGGCCTTGAACTCACTGAGTAGCTGAAGGTGACCTCAAACTCTCGATGCTCCTACATCTGCCTCATGAGCGCCACAGACAACAGAAGTGTGCCACCACACCTGACTGCATTTGGGGTTGGGGTTGGTTTTTTCATTGTTGGTGGTGGTGGTGGTTTGTTTTCTTTTCTTTTCTTTCTTTTTTGTTTTAAATAGGGTCTCTCTACATAGCCCTGACTGTCCTGGAACTCATTATGTAGACCAAGCTGGATTCAAGCTCACAGAGACTCTCCCTCTCCTGCCTCTGTGGTGCTGAGATTAAAGGTGGGCACCACCATCCTTGGCAGGTTTTTGGTTTGGGAGACAGGGTCTCTCCATGTGTTGGGAATTGGTTCTAATGCTTTGTCTTATTTTGGCTCCCAGAGCTGAGGGTCCCCACACCCAGCTGGCTTCAATTGATAATAAAGAATTGCCCTACAGCCATTGGCTGGGCAGGGAGATGGGGTGAGACTTTGAAATTTTTTTTCAGGCAAGGGATAGAAAGGGGTTTGGGGGGAGGAAGATGGAGAATCACCATGACTCGGAGGCAGAAGGATCAGATTTAAGAGCTGCAGGAGAAAAAGCAACCAACAATGTAAGTGGGAAGGGAAGGAGGCCCTATGAGGGAGGTCAGTCAGAGGTAACAGGGCAGCAAAGATAAAATACAGATTCAGAAGGCGTTAAGCCAGGAATACCAGAGGGAAGTGTGTGCTAGCCACGGGGAGGTTTAGAAGTGCCCGGCCATTGAGCTAGTCAAGGCATATCAAAATTAACTGGTGTGTGCGTGTGTCTTCCATCCAAGGATCCAGAGAGCTCATGTACAGGTGCAGCACACGGGCAACCCACCAAGAGCCAAAGCAGTTTAACTAATTCAAAGCTACCCTATGAAGCCCTGACTAGCCTAGAATTTGCTATGTAGACTGGGCTGGCTTCAAACTCACAGAAATCTGTTTGCCTCCTGCCTGGGATTCAAGGTGTGTAGAACCATATTCAGCTCTCCACCTTGTTTTTGGAGACTACATCTCTCACTGAGCCTGTGTGGGGCAGAGATCTGTGACAGGCAATCTGGCACCTGGTTGAGCACAGGCATAAAATCTGGGCGATCCAGTGGAACAATCCGCAAGGGACCAGAAAACGTTATGCCAAAGCTCCTGGGAGGCTTTTGGCTCCAGTCATGGTCACGTACCACCCCTCCTCAGGTAGAGGCGTGGCCACACAGCCCCAAGCCAGCCCCAAGCCAGCCCCAAGTTAATGAAACACCCAGAGGCTTAGCCACGCCCCTTCCCAGTTACTATATTTGCCTCGCCTCTCCCAGACGGGCGGGGGTACAATTCCATCCACACCACTCCAAACAATGAAAATAAATGTCTTCATCTGGACCAGCCTTGAGAAGCGAGGGACCCGGCCCTCAATTAAGGAGCTGTGTTAATCTCTCGCTGAGGGCTTCTCAGCGCTCCCAGACGGTACCCATTCACCCAAGCCTAAGCAGCTAGCCCCAAGCCACCGAAACCGGGTCCTGACGGGAATCCCAGCTGCGCTCCGGCTAGCCCGTCTGAGACACCGGCAACTGCGGTGCCCGGGCTAGAGACTCCCCGGAGATGGCTGCTGCTCCTTCCCTGAGAATGGCCCCCTCCCCCACCCATGGGCAGGGCCCGCAAAGGCTTCCCACAGCCCCCACCTGTCCTGTCAGACTGTGTGGGAAGATGTGCGGCCACTTCCCTGAGTGTCTCTAGTCCCACTCAGAGCCGCCACAAGCCTGAGTTTGTTGATTCAGCTAAGACTGAATGAACAGCCAGGGAGCCCTAGCTAGACTTAAAAATATTGAAAAGCAGGTCCAGGTGACCACATAGAGTAACTGGTCACATCCCTTGATTTACTCCATCATGGAGCCCCAGAGACCAGATGCTATGATGGCTAAGAGTGATCAAGCATTGGATTGATCTTAGGTAACCACAGGTGGCAGGAGAGGGTGATAAGCGTAAAGGGCCAGAGGTGGAGGACAGTTTTCCAGATGACCCAGTGAACCCCACCCCCACCCCACAGAGGCTGTGCCCCCATCCCCTCACCTGCATCCAAAGGCAGCTGTCCCCACTGTCCCACCCACTTAAGAGTGTATGGCAAATGCTGCCTACCTCAGACATGTTAATGCTCCAGATGTTATTGCGAACCTTCGGGATAGCCAGTTGCTTCAGCCGGTTAGAAGCTTGGTACTCCAAAGTGGACCGAGGGATGGGCCAGATGGGCGTGGTCCTAAAAGGCACTTGGAGTTCAGCCATCAACCCACTTCTCTGCAGAACTGTGGGTAACTAACTGTATGTGCATGGTCTTTCCCAGAATGCTCCAGGGATAGTAAGCCTAAAGACACTGGGGTACAAAATGCCTTCCAGAGGAGATCCTGTGAAGGCCAAGAGAGGCCTCTCCCAGGTGTCTGGCCCAGAGTGTAAGGTATGCTCCATATATGCTTTCTTTCTTAACCTTCCTATGTGGCAAAGGGCCAGTTTCCATTCCCATTCAAGAGTCACAAAGGGCTAGGGAGGTGATGTCCCTGAGCTCAGAGGGTAAAACAGGTCCCATCTCCACCCTCTCCAAGAATAAATGCTGCCGACCTCAGACTCTGCGATCGCTAACTCCAACCCTCCTGTCAGTCGCCAGGAGCTGGGATGCAGCAGCTCACCCTGAAATCCACCCCAGCACACAGGACATCACCAGCCACGTGTGAGCATGACTTCCTCTTACTCAAATGACAGTATGGTACTAACACAGAACAGGGCTGTGCACAGACAGTGGTGGCACAGGTCCTGCTTCAGCCATCCGTGCATAGAGACATCAAAGGTTTTCCCGAGGGGCTCTGAGGACAGGCTTCAGAAAGCATGAATGTCCTCCAGGTCCCTCCTCTATAACCTACAGTCATGAATGCCAAAGTCACTTGAACCCAGGCTGATCGATCACTGGTGGGCTCCATCCCCTTGATCCCGAAGGTCAGACAGCTAAGGGACATTGGCTAGAGCTGTTGAGACTCAACACCCAAAAGCAGGATATGCTAAGCGCTTCTCAGAATGAAGCAGGAAGAGGCTCAGATCCCTGCGCCTGCCCACCCTCTCTCACCTGTTATTGTTGTAATATTCCTGGTAGAACCGCTTGGGCCTCGAAAGCTCCTCCACACGGCGGGACACCACTGGACAGAAATGGCCTAGTCACCAAGCTACACTAAGCCCCAGCATGACCCACCCTCCAGTCCAGGGCTCTACTCTGCCCTCCACAGGTCCAGGTACGGGGCACAGCCTAGAGACTTGGGCAGACACTGTGACCCTTGGCCACAGGCATAATACAATGGACTACAGCTCCTTCCTCCCCATGGTTGAACACAAGAGGCTTGTAAACTAGGTTTTTGTCTGAAGTTGGTGCTGGCCTAGGATTTCTAGGGTTGGGGGGAGGGGGGGAATGGATGAGTCTAGAGCCCCAAGAGAGGCCATCCTTGGCTACACTCATCCACAGAGGAGCACTTGTTGGGGAGCTTTATTTGAAGGAGTCTATGTGCTCAAAGAAGATGGATTCCATTTGGGAAGGAAGGTGGAATCTCTGTAATACAAATACTAGCCCTGCCCAGAACCCTTCTCCCTGCAGTCCCACAGGAGTCCAGCCACTCAGGGAGGTGGGGAAGGACTGGAGTCCTGAGAGTGGCCTAGGAAGGTGGCTGGTGGCCACATACTGAGTGGAGCCAGCAGGCCCTGGACCAGGCAGAGGACAACCAGGCTGCCCTGGAGAGACAGAACCTACCAGGGACTGTGATGGTCAATGTGGTGTCCTCAATAAATCGCTCAGTCCAGTATACAGAAGGCCTGGAATACAGCCGAGCAGCTCAGGGCAGGGTGCCCTGTGACCTGTGCCCTATGCCCTGTGCTCTGCTAGGGAAGGGAAGTCTGAGGCCCTGGAACAATGGACAGGAGTCTGGGGAACCCGGAAGGCAGCCTGAGAAAACAGGAGGACTCAGAGGAACGGGTCAGGCTGGATTAGGGCAGTGAGCACCAGGGGAGACACAGATCATCTAGAGTGAGGCCCGTGTTCCAAGATGGGGCACATGAAAAGGCCAAGTGCAGCCTGGAGAGCTAGGCCCCTCAGGTACACAGACATGGCCCAGCAGGCCTAGTGTACAGCAGGATGGCAGAGGCAGGACAGCCCAAGCTCTAGAGCCCTCCCCCCCTAGAACTTGGTCCCTGGAGAGAAGGCAGCTCAGGGGTATCCTGGAGCCTGGCATGTCCCTGACATGGGCAGGTGACAGAGGGAGGGGACACCCCAACTCACCAATACAGGCAGAACTGCAAGTTGGTCTTGCGTGGGGAAATCCAGGCATAGCCCTTACAACAGCACCCCGTCCTGCGATGAGACAGGGTCCCAAGCCCTGCCTTTGCCTCTGGGTCCCCACTGGCTCCCAGATTCCTCACTGTCCTCTGGATACCACCCAAGGGTCCCACCTCTGGTGCCTTGCCTGATGCCTCCCGACAGCCCATTTATTCTCTAGGTGTCCTGCCCATGGTGCCACAGGGGTGACGGGTTGGTGACAGCGTGTCAGAAGAGCACAGCAGGCCAGGGGCACCTACTGCCTCACCACCTCATGGGCCCCAGCCCTCACCTGTCTCTCAGACATTGCCAGTTGGTCTTGGGCTTTGCCAGCTCCAGCAGCCTCCGGTTCCTCTTTTTCCTACCCTTGGCTGTGGAGACACTGGGAGTCCGCTCAGTGATAGACAGATGGCTGCAAAAGAGTCTGGCGTCAGGGCCTGCTGATCTACCTTGATGTGT
Organism: Uromys caudimaculatus; assembly: GCA_028551405.1. Classification (NCBI taxonomy): domain Eukaryota; kingdom Metazoa; phylum Chordata; class Mammalia; order Rodentia; family Muridae; genus Uromys; species Uromys caudimaculatus. Next base: position 100,889,706 of record CM052707.1, read on the forward strand.
CTTGGAGCCTACAGAACAGTCTTGCTCCCCCATCAGGAGCCTTCGGTCAGCTCTGGGCCCCTGGATTCTTGACACTCTCTATGAATGAGTTTGCTGTCACCCAGGCTCCACACTGTCCAGAAACTGAGCCCTGAGCCCACAGAACCAGAAGAAGTCAGCTCCCACCTCCTGGGGCTGTTGGGAGAGTGAACACAACACTCACTTCTCTCCCTGGTGTTTGCTGAGTACCAGGACCCAGAGCAGGACAGAGCTACCAGGAGCATCCCCTGCCTCTGGGAAGCTGGGGGTCTCTGAGGGCCAGGATGGACTGGTGTGAGCATCTGCCTCCTCGGCACCTACCTGCCCTCTAGGTCCCCAACACCCACCTCATCTCAACCACTTCCACCTCCAGGTCTCCTCGAAGAGAGCCGTGCAGGTTGGAGGCCTCAGGGAGCTCTTCCCCAGCCATCTCCTCTGGGGGAATTTCCTCCTCTGGGTCTTCTGAGGTTCGCCCTGTGGTGGCCTTGGAGCCCTGCAACCAGTGGCCCTCAAATGATGCACTCTGAAGGTCCAAATTGCCATTTTTCTGTCCCTGCTGTGACCCATCCGAAGTCTTGACCTCCGGGACTGGGTTGCTGAGCAAACTGGCCCGGTGTTCACCAAATTCCCCCATGTGTGCGGCCTCTCCTAACCCTTTAACCTCACTCCCTCAGCACCCAAATGGACCTATGGTTGCCACAACAACAGAAGAATACCCACCCATGGATTCTGAGGCAACCATTCCATCCCAGTGTCAGAGCTAGGTCTGGGGTGTATAGCTCAGGGCCCCACCCTTCATGTCTTTCTTTCTTTTGGAGTGGGGGACAAGGGGTGACAGGGTCTCACTATTTAGCCCAGACTGGCCTCAAACCTCCTGAGTGCTGAGATGACCCATCTGTGCTGAACTCCAGAGTTGAGCCTGGATTCAGATCTCAGAGAAGGCTGTACCCCTCTAGTGGGTAGGTTTATGGAATCCACAGGGATTTCTGGGCGTGTTCCCCCCCCCCCCTTAAAAGAGCCACGAGAAAGAAACCACATCTCTGCTTCCTGGTTATGACTGGGCTTATCTTTAATGTCTGTTGCTAAAGCAGCCATTCTGTGACCACAGGGCCTGTTAATATGATGGCAGGTGAGCTTCCAAACATAGTACCCTTACAGATGCCTCTGGCTCCCTACTTCCTCCTCTGGTAGCTGACTCTCAGGTCCTCACAGCTCAGAGTCCTATGACACATGCAGACTTTGCCCCGAGTTATATAGGAAGTACCTTCCAAATATACCACCTTGCATCTCATAGTGAAATTATGGCTGTGACAGAGGGCACTGCCAACACACCCCCATTTCCAGCCTGGGCACGTGGTGAGCTGATGGCACAGAGGACCACAGCCCCCATACTATGGCTGGAGAGACTCCATCACTACTTTCACTGCTTTTACAAGGGTAGGATTGAGATGATGTCACGGAGGCACATGGGAGGGGCAGAGTCCCGGAGACCAAGGAGATGCTGTCCAAAGCTCACAGCCAAGGGTCCAGACCCAGGACGACACCCCAACCTCTGACAGGTGTGCTGGCTAACCTTTAACTCAATTTTATTTGGATCTTGGGTCATTTAAGATCAGCCTGGCTGGCCTATGAGGGCATCTCCAGAAAGGGCTAAAGGGAGACCTTCCCCCAGAGTGGGCAGTACTTTCCAATGTCTATTCAGTTAAAGTAAAGTCTAAGGGGAAGGCAGTGTTGCCTACTGGCCTTTGCTTCTTAGTGGTGTGTGTCTACTCTGTTGTTACCTCCACCGCTGCCACCTTCCTTCACTGATATCAGAACCCAGCTTTTTCAGCTTTCCAGGGTGAACTGAAGACCAGTGGTTCTCTGGGAACCCTCAGGCCTTCAGTGGCAGATTGAGACTGCTGAGGTGTCCAGCCTTATAGACTAGACAGTTGCCAGGTATGCAGCTGCTGCACAGTGTAGGTAGCCATTGCTGGACTATCCAACTCATATCCTCCTGTAAGGCAATCTAATAAATGTTTTCCCTTCTGACACCCTGGAGAGCCCTGGCTAACGCACAAAAGGTTGTGGAACTGGAGCCATTGCAGGCCCTAGGGACTACGGCGGCGAATGGAGGTTCATTCTCCATCTTGGGTTTCCCAGGCAGAATACAGAATAATAGAGAATAGTTGTGCTGAGGAACGGGGACATGACTCAGCAGTTAAGAGCTTGCTGCTCTTGCAGAGGACCTGAATTTTGTTTCTGGTAGATCACAAGTGCCTGTAACTTCAGTTCCAGGGGCTCTGACACCATCTTCTGGCCTTGGCAGGTGTCTTAGTTACTGTTCTATTGCTGTGAAGAGACACTATGGCCACAGCAACTCGTAAAAGAAAGCATTTAGTTGGGGGTTTGCTTACAGTGACAGAGAGTGAGCCCATCATGACCATGTGGAGAGCATGGCAGCAGAGAGGCAGGCATGGCACTGTAGCAGTAGCTAGAGCTTACATCTCAGCTACAGGTGAGAGGCACAGCAAAAGAGAGACGGAAACCTTGCATAGGCTTTTAAAAACTCAAAGTCCATACCCAGTGACACACCTCCTCTAACAAGGTCACACCTCCTAGTCAACCCAAAACAGTCCTACCAACTGGGGACCAAGCATTCTGATATGTGAGCCTGTCTTAGGGTTTCCATTGCTGTAAAAAGACACCATGACAAAGGCAACTCTTAAAGAGCAACGTTTAATTGGAGCTGGCTCACAGTTACAGAGGTTCAGTCCATTATCATCATGGCAAGAAACATGGCAGCGTGCAGGCAGGCATGGTGCTAGAGGAGCCAAGAGTTCTACACCTTGATCTGAAGGAAGCCAGGAGAGGACTCTGTCTTCCACAGGCAGCCAGGAGGACACTCTCAAAGCCCACCCCCACAATGACATACTTCCTCCAACAAGGCCACACCTCCTAACAAGGCCACACCTCCTAATAGTGCCACTTCCTGTAGTCACTTGAATTTTCAGAACTTACTTATAATAAAGATTCTTAAACATTTTAACCTCCTCTCTAGCCCATCACCAACCAGAGGTACTAGAAAAGAAAGACTGTTAGGACACAGGGGAGTGGACCTGCTTAGAAATAGTCCTTTGGGGCGATTCCAGTCTTCATTCTCGGGATATCAACAGTTCAGTCTACTAGCAAACCACCAAATGAGAATGAGCAGCTTCAGTCCAGTTCACTTGGCAGACAGCGGCAGTTCAATCTAGAAGAAACTTTGAGGCTCCGCTAATCGGCCCGAGTCCACGGAAGCAGCAAGAGGCCGCTGGAATATCACAGGAAGTTCTTTAGCAAGTTACTCTCTATAAAGTCACAGCATGGCAAGTGAAGATCAGCAATACACGGTGAACCAATACACGAGCATCATAGCAAAGGCTAGCATGGCAGAGCAAGGCAAACCGATGCTCCAGCCTTGTCCCACCATCTAAGGTCATACTCACAGTCTTTCTAAACGTCGTGCATCCTTTCGTGTGTCTGCTTCAGTAAAGCATTCTTTCGCTGTCTGTCCCAGCGAAACATCATTATGACGTGAATCTCCAAAGAAACCAGAAATTTTCACTTCAACTTCCCATGGGCCAAGCATATTCAAACCACCACAGAGTCTGTGAGGGCTATTCTCATTCAAACCACCACATTCCACTTTCTGGCCCCAAGAGGCTGGTGTGCACATCACAGTGCAAATGTATTCAGTTAAATTTCAAAAGTGTCCATAGTCTATCACAGTATCAGCACAGTTTAGAGGGTCAGTCTCTTCTAAGACTCATAGCAATCTCCTTAATTTATAAGTTTAATTATAAAACTGTAACACCTGATAAAATCAAAAGGCAAATTACATATTTCCAACATACAATGGCACAAAATATACATCACCATTCCAAAAAAATAAAAAAGAAGAAATACTGGGCCAAACCTCAGCAGGGCAAACTCCAAATCGAGTATCTCAGTTTGAAGTCAAAGTACTTTGATGGCTGCAAACCCTTCCAGCTTTGTTGACTGCACCACACTTCTGTCTTTGGCTGGTTCCTTGGCAGATGGCCCATGGTTCTGGCATCTCCAACATCTTGGGGTCTCCAAGGTAATCCAGGCTTCACCTCCATCAGCACCTTCTGCTCCCCCTCCCCCCCACCCCGTCCACAGTGCCTTTACCATGGTATCCTTGACAAAGTCAGAGCCACACAGCTGACACCGCCAAGTTCTACTGCCTGCTGGGAGCGAAGCTTGGCCCCTCCTTGAATTAATTTGCATAAGTTTTGACTTGTTAATGCTCTTTAGGAACAGGCCTTTCCGTAACACAGGTTGCAGGATTTGCTGGGTGTGGTTTTGTCCTGAGGGCATCTCTCCCTTTACTCCATTTAGCACCAGGCTTTTCTTTAAACCTTTCATCTCTCTGAGCACAAGGCTTTGCTTCAACGTCACACTCCCTGATGCTCTTTTTCTTCTCAAACTGTACATTTTGTATTTATTTCTTGCCTTGATTGCTCTTTTTCACTGTAGATTTGCATAAGAGTGATTTCTAAAACCCACATATCCCAGTCAATACCAGGCTGTCTTGAAACCTCTCCTCTGCCAACAACACTGATCCAAAACTCTTCAATTCAGCCTGAAGTAGATTTTTAAGACAATGGCAGAAAGCAGCCATAATCTTTGCTTAAATATCACAAGAATCGTCTCCAGGCCAGTTTCTACTACTGTTCCTCTCTGATCTGGGTCTCCATAGTCCACATTGCTTTCAGCACTACTGTCTTCCAAGTTCCTATTAGGATGGTCCACTAAGTCCTGTTCGATTGCTTTCCTGATCCAAAGTCCCCAAATCAACATTCCTCCAAGACACAGCCTTATGCCACTCCCTAATACCAACTTTTGTCTTACTTTTCTATTGCTGAGAAGAGACACTATGACCAAAGCAATGTATAAAAGAAAGCATTTAATTGGGGGCTTGCTGATAGTTTCAGAGGCTGAGTCCATGATCATCGTGGTGCAGAGCAGGCAACAGGCAGACATGGTGTGGGAGCAGTAGCTGAGAGCTTATACCTGATTCACAAGTTGGACACAGAACGAGAGAGAGTGAGCCTGTGGGCTTTTGAAATCTCAAAGCCCAACCCTAGTGACACACCTCCTCCAGCAAGGCCACACTTCCTAATCCTTCCTAAACAGTTCCACCAACTAGGGACCAAGTATGTATGCTTATGGGGGCCATTCTTACTCAAACCCCCACAGCAGGTACCTCCACACATATGGCGTATACCCACACATACACATAAAAACAAGACATTAGGGGCTGGAGAGATGGCCTAGTGATTAAAAACACTCACCGTTCTGTTCCAGAGGACTTAGGTGACTCTCAGCACCCACAGCAGGCTACTTACAACTGCCTGTGACTCCAGCTCCAGGGGATCTGACACTTTCTGCCTTTCACAGGCACCAGGCACACATGTGATGCACATAAAAAGCCCACACACGCACAAAAATAGATCCATATCCTCAAGGTGGGAGCATGGCAGCATCCAGACAGGCATGGTGTAGGCAGAGCTGAGAGTTCTACATCTTCATCTGAAGGCTGCTAGGAGAAGATTGGCTCCCACGAGGTTAGGAGGAGGGTCTTAAAGCCCACAACAGTGACACACTTCCTCCAACAAGGCCACACCTCCAAATAGTGCCACTCCCTAGACCAAGCACATTCAAACCACCACAAGGTTCCTTTTTGGATGTTTTGTGCTTCAAATCTCTAACTGCTGTCCAGTTTTTTTATGACCTACACATTCAGTCATTGTATGGAGTTGCAGCTCCCGGTTTAAGAAACCTGATGCTTATCCCTGTTGATTCTGGGAGCCAGAGTCGGAGTGGCTGTTGTTAATGAAGGATCTACTGTAGGGCTGAGACCAAGACCCAAACCAGGCTCTTCTATGGAAGAGTTCCCTGGCTTTGACTGCAACCCGATCAGGGAGTCCACCTCCAGAGACCTCAACTGTGTACCTCAGCCTGCACACAGGAAGGACCTGGCCTACCTGAAGTCACAGAGATGGCCTGACATGTTATGGGAGAGAAGGTGCCACACATCAGCCCAAATTTGTTCACACACTCGGGCCAGTCCAGCTCTGAGAATAGCCATTCTGTTCAACCATAGAGGAAGCCAGACACCACAGCAGTGCACAGGGTCACAGCATCTGTGCTTGGGCTCAACAGACACAAGCCAGCCCATACCACAGATCCCAACCATCTCCTCTGCTGCACGTCAATCACCCTGACTTCAAACAGCACAACCATTTCCCATAAGGCAGGTCCTCTCCTTCTGTACCTCCAGTGTTACCTCCTCTATCCTCTCCTCTGTCCTTCTTCAGCCCCCTCTCCCTCCTTCCTCCTTTTTTGTTTTTTGAGACAGGGTTTCTCTGTGTAGCCCTGGCTGTCCTGGAACTCTCTCTGTAGACCAGGCTGGCCTAGAACTCAGAAATCCACCTGCCTCTGCCTCCCAAGTGCTGGGATTAAAGGTGTGCACCACCACTGCCCGGCCCTCCTTCCTCCGTTGCCCCTTATACAGGGCATGGCTTCTCGCTGCCCTTGACCCCCATGAATTCCCTCCCCTCAGCCCCGCCCCCATTTCTCTCCGAGCATCAGGACTTCCTTGCTTCTCTGCCCTATTTCCTTGCTCTTCTTCTCCGTTTGTTTTGGTCCTCCGCACTTCTCTGGTACTCCATTTCAAAGTAGACATTTCTCGCTGCAGTCGGGAATATCCTGAGGCAGGAGGCTGAGCTCCTCCAAAGCGGCTCCAGCTCAGCAGTGCTGCAAGCCAAGACCATAGTGATGCTCGTGATGACCACTAGGTGGTGGCCTACTCACGGCCACTGGTGCCCTTCTGCATCAAGGAGGAGGCTCCAGGCTTGGAGCCCAAGTCTCCCCGTGGCTGGGCAGAGTTTACAAACCAGAAAGAGATGCTAAGTAAGCCAGCGTGGATGAAAACTATCATTGAACAAAGCTTAGGGTCAAAGCAGCCTTCCTGGTACTGTAGACGGCCTCGAAGATTCACAGGTGTGCTCTTCCCCAACTCAGTAACCTTCTGTGGCTCCAAAAGACCCAGGATGTCTGATTCCCAGGAGATGGACATAGACTGTTGCCCTGGATGGGAGCAGGGCTGAAACAATCAATACAATGGCAAAAACTCAAACCCTTTCCCCTGGATTCCAGCTCCTCGGCCTCCCCAGGGGCAAAGTCTCTGTTTGGTGCTAATGACAGTTTGACCTTCTCAGCGTCCCTTTAACCAAGAACAAGGAGGCACAGACAGAGAAGGAAGCTTTAGAACCCAGCTGTCCTCATCTCCGTTTCTGCTGTTCTCTTTTCGGACAATCTCAAGCTTTCCAGAAAGGCCCCACCCAGGGCCTGGCTACTACTAGCATTGCATGGGCTGCGTGGCTTCCCTGAGCACCTGAGGCTGCGCTGGAGGCCCAGCGGCTCTAGCAGCACCCACTTGTTCTTCCCCGCAGTTCCGCAGAGTGATCACAGCCAGGAAATGCAGAACACGAGGGCACCGGGAGATAGGTGCTGCGGGGGAACAGCTATCTTGCTCCTACCCCACAGCATCCTTCCAGGTGTACTCCTCTGGCAGCCAGGCAAGACGATTTTCCCATCTGTACAGATTTCACCGTCTTCCCCACCTGATTGGTGTCAAGGAGTACCCAGGAGTTAATCTAAGAGGGACCTTCCATTTGGTCTCCTCTGGTTGTGAGTCATGCTGGCTGCCCTGACATATCTCAAACACGTACAGTCAACTGATGCAGATTCAGGTTGGGCTGTAGCTCTGGGCAGAGTGCTTGCCTAGCACATGAGGTCATTGGTTCAAACACCCACACCAGCAAGGTAGGGAGGAAACGACAGAAACTGACTCATTCTCTCAAAGTTCAAGCCAGCCTCACTGAGCTAAAGTTGGGTGTCCCAAGGGCCAGGAACCCTCGTTAGGAGTAGACTGTACTCATAGATCTGAGAAGCCAACACATGCGGTGCTGAGCCAACTCAGTGAACAGCAGGCAGAATCGATGCATTACTGTAACCAGCACCATAACTAGGGAAACATGAAGCAAGGTAGAGGGGATAAGTGGACACTGGGCAGCTGCAGTGTGGAGGGCCTATGGTAGGAGGTGTGTGTGGGGCAGGCGTCTGGGAAAGGTCTTCATACTCAAGCAGGGATGGATGACCCGTGCCGGACCTGTGTTCTTGTGGCTGTTTTTCCGCCCCTAATCCTGTGTTTGCTAGAGCATCTTATGATCATGCTTAGAGTAAGTCTTCCACACATATTTCCCAAACTCTAAGAGCCCTGGAAGCTCCATTCTTCGTCCTAGGACTTTGCAATTCTTTCCCCAAGACAGAACAACCCAGAACTTGCTCTGAGGAGACAGAAAAGGTAGGAGCTGGCAGCTTTGTCCCAATTCTCAGGTTTCTGCCTCTTCCCAAAGCCGTCAGCATTCAGGAGTCTCAGTGGGGACCTGGAGGTCCCCAGACATCCTCCATGACTGTGGGCAGAAGCATCCACAAGCCCAGGTGTCAAGAAAGTAGAACTGAGCCCCAGTGTGGTCCTCGTTTCCCAGCACAGTCCGGTTCCTATGGAGACACCCAGAGTGGAATCAGGCTGAGCTGGGCTTCAGGCCATGCTCCGTGCGCCAGGCTCTCCCTTGCCTGAGACTAAATTAAGTCGTCCCGGTGGGGGAGGTGGAAAGAGAGGGTCTAAAATGAGCTTGGGTGAGTCAGCACTGGGGGCCTGAGGGGGATGCAGCCAGCCCACCAGGGTCTCATTCAGTGAGGAGGGGCCACGTAGCCACTCCATCTCAGGTTTATTAATAGACACCAGGTTTTCTGTAACTCAGAAAGGTGACCATCCCACTCCATGCCAGAAACTCCCCTGATCCAGAGAGACACATATGAGTCCAACAAGACCCAGGAGCTCCTAGAGTCCCTGAGTGCAGAAGACTGGGCGAGTGGGTGAGGCAGTGAGCAGCAGCTTCTATAGAGACCACAGACCACCAGAGGTGGATGCCCTGGAGGGCCTCCTGGTCCAGGTTGGCTGGTGAAGAGTGGGGCACTCCCACCAGAGGGCAAACCCAGGATGAGGACCAGTGAGGGGCCTAGATGGCAGATCTGGTTACCATCTAGTCTGGATGGGACGTCTCATACTGGCAACTGAGCTTAGATTCAGGGAAACTCATGGCTCATCTAGATTAAAATCCAATTCTTACTCGCAGGGCTGAGCTGTGGGAGCAAGCCCCACTGCTGATAAAATAGAAGACAGGCCTTCCATGTACCATGCTAGGGCACAGGGAACATTTCACCCCTCAGTATCATCAGTGAGCGCTAGCTCCTCACTACCTCAGTCCCAGGCCAACCTAACCCATCCCCCTGCCCTAAAGAGATGGGTGTGACCGGAGCTGCCAACTTGACTCACCAGGGAAGAGACAGCCTCAGTGAGGAAATGCCCCCACCAGCTAGGCCTGTAGGCAAGCCCATGGGAAAGTTGTCTTGACTGATCCATACTGTGTAACTTCTCATACCTGACTCTCACGTATCACGCCACACTTAAGATGCTTCCGTGCTGCGGTATGTGCCAGAGCCTTGCTCCTGTTCACAGCTGCATAATATTTCAGCCTGCGGACCAAGCATCTTATGTGTCCATCATCCATGTACAGATACCCCAGGTCTTTCTACCGTTGGGTATATAAACAATGCAAGTATGAACAAGTTTTGTGGGGTAGTGCCTTGCGATGATTTACCTTTCTTTTTTTTTTTTTTTCAATTTTTTAAAAAGATTTATTTGTATTTTATGTATGTGAGTACACTATAGCTGTCTTCAGACACAGCAGAAGAGGGCATCAGACCCATTACAGATGGTTGTGAGCCACCATGTGGTTGCTGGGAATTGAACTCAGGACCTCTGGAAGAGCAGTCAGTGCTCGTAACTGCTGAGCCATCTCTCCAGCCCTGATTTGCCTTTTTTGTGTGTGGATCTGGGTTCATCTTTCTAAGGAGCCCCGCTTCCCCCAGATTGCTCCAAAGCAGCTGTACCATGTGACAGTTGCATTCCAAGGTGTGATGGTTCAGTTTCCCAGCAGCTTCTTTGGCTGACATCATGGCTATGAAGTGTTATCCCATGATTTTTATTTGTGAGTTTTCCTGGGTGGTGTAAGTGGTTTCTCTGAATGAGTTGGCCATTTGAGTCTCTAGAGCAGTAGTTCTCAATCTTCCTAATGCTGCAACTTTTTAATACAGTTCCTTATGTTGTGGGAAACCCCAACCATAAATTATTTTATTGGTAGCTCATAACTGTAATTTTGCTACGGTAACTATCTGATATGCAACCCCTGTGAACGGGTTGTCCGACCCCCAAAGGGGGGTTCTCTACCTGACCCGCAGGTAGAAAACCACTGCATAGAGCTCAGTTCTTTTTTGCTTTCTTATGTTTTGGTTTGGTTTTGGGGTTTAAGGCTTTTGGCTTTTTGAGTCATGGTTTTTCTATGTAGCCTTGGCTGCCCTGGAACTTGTTCTACTGATTGGGCTAGCCTTAAACTGGGAGATCCACCTGCCCCTGCCTCCCGAGTGCTGGGATTGACGGTGCATGCCACCACACCCAGCTAGCTGTTCAATTCTTATTCATTCGTCACATCTTATGGATTCTGGGCACTTGGCCCTTTGGAGAGCAGAGAGCACAAGTACCTTTCCTTGGTAGCCACCACCCATGAATAAGGACACTGATCTCCCCAAAGGCCTCTGTCCCCACTGTGGCCACCCTGGGTCTTGCCTGCCTGTACTGGCTGGTTTTGTGTCAACTTGACACAAGCTGGAGTTATCACAGAGAAAGGAGCTTTAGGTGAGAAAATGCCTCCATGAGATCCAGCTGTAAGGCATTTTCTCAATTAGTGATCGGGGCGGGGGGGGGGGGAGGGTCCCTTGTGGGTGGTGCCATCCCTGGGCTGGTAGTCTTGGGTTTTATAAGAAAGCAGGCTGAGCAAGCCAGGAGAAGCAAGCAAGCCAGTAAGTTACATCCCTCCGTGGTCTCTGTATCAACTCCTGCTTCCTGCCCTGCCTGAGTTCCAGTCCTGACTTCCTTTTGTGATGGACAGCAGGAAGCATGGCAGCATGCAGGCAGACATGGTGCTGGAAAAGGAGCTGAGGGTTCTATGTCTTGATTTGAAGGCAGCCAGGAGGAGTGTCTCCTCTACACGGAGAGAGCGTGAGCACAGGCCCTCAAAGCCCACCTCCACAGTGACGTACTTCCTCCAACAAGGCCACACCTCCTAATAGAGTCACTTCCCATGGGCCAAGGGTATTCAAACTGCCACACCCTTTCATGTGATGATGTCCGCACTCATGTCCCTTCCCTTCCATTATATCTGTCTAAGATGTATAACCACCAACTCTCTCACCCTTGTGAACACCTTCTCTCTCCTATAAAGGGGACTTCAAGAGGCCAGCAGGAACTGCTCTCTCAAATCCAAACTTAGGGTGAGGCAGCTGGCTGGCCAGTCCCAGATGCACCCCCAAATACAGCTTGCTTTAACTGGACAATCGTGGGTTGGTCTTTTCTCCTCAAGATTCTCAGGTTTAACTGGAGCAGCACAGCTGATCCTGGCCTCCTCACAGGCCTCATGGGTCCTTCACACTGTGGGTGCCATGAGGCTGCAGCTGAGTCTTCCCTGCCCAGGTCTGTATGTTTGGTAGTAGGTAATGGTGAATGCTCTGTACCCCAGGACCCTAGCAACTCCAGTCTCTCAAGTATACACTGCAAACTCTGTACTCTTCTCCCCAGACAGTCAGATCCTCCCCATCTCTGTCCTGCCCCACAGACCTCTGGCAATGGGGCAGCGGGAGGAATCCCCTTCTAAAACATCATCAAACCCAAGGTGCTTGCAGCCGAGCCTGACAACCTATGTTTGATCCCAGGAACTATATGTTGGAAGAAGAGAACCAATTCCCATGGGTTGTCATCTGCACACACACACACACACACACACACACACACGATAGATAGATAGATAGATAGATAGATAGATAGATAGATACATACATACATACATACATACATACATACATACATAGATACATAGATACATAGATAGATACATAGATACACAGATACATAGATAGATAGATAGATTCATACATACATACATACATACATACATACATACATACATACATACATAATCTTTTTGAGACAGGGTCTCATTATGTGTCCATGGCTGGCCTAGAACTTGCTATATAAACCAGAGCTCAAACTCCTAGAGATCCACCTGCATCTGCCTCATGACTAAAATCACAATAGTGATATAATAACTAATTTAACTTAAAACAAATAAACCTGTTCCCCAGAACAAAGTACATGAGTCCCAGGCCTGTCCCTGTGCAGAACACACCGTTCACTGCCTGATGTTACACACACCTCCCTCTCCTAATGCCTCTCCCTCCAAGAAGCCCCCAGTCTTACCCTTGCTGGTAACACAACCATGTCCTGGCTGAAGCCCTTGACTGAGCAGGAGCGCAGGCACACAGGAATCATTGTCCTGTCTCACTTGGCTGCCTGGGCCTCCCCTTGGCAGGGCGGCAAGTTCCCAGAGGAAGTGGAGAGTGGATAAAAATGAGGACATGACCACTCCAAGGTATGGCCGAGGAGGGGATTTTTATTGTAGATATATGAGGGACAGCCAGAGGCATCTGGAAGAGTCCAGAGCAGAGAGAGAAAATACCGGACTGAACCTGGCCAGCTGAGTAGACCAGGCTGGTAAGAGGAGGTGCAGGGATAGAAAGAGAGGAAGAGAAAAGAGAGGAAGGACCAGGAGCCAAGAGCAGAGGACCAAGAGGAAGCAAGAAAAAAAATGAAGACCACACATGGACAAAATGGCAGGTTTTGATCGCATCAGAAGCCCCTGGGCTGGAGAAGTTTGGGAGAGGGTATAGGGAGGGGGAGAGAAGAGTAGAGAGGAGTCACAGGAACTGAGTGAAGCTGGCTGCCAGCAAGCACTTCGGTGTGCTAATAGGCACCATAGTTAGCCATATGTCCTGGGGCCTGACAGTTGTTACCTGGTCTTGTGGAGTCATAACACATCTAACGGTTGCTCTAAACAGCCCAAGGTGAGAGAGGGTTGTGAATGTCATCCGGGAGAAGGTCACCATGTGCACCTGCCTTCTTCTATAGACTCAGTAGCCAGATTTGAGCACCAACTAATGAACACTGAGCACCTTCTATGTGCATTGTTTTCTGTGTGCGGCCAGGGTGCTTTGAGCACTTACTGCATACAGCTAACATACTGGACACTAGCCAGCTATATCACGAGCTTAGCAGCTCACATGTCTTACACTTACTCCCTTCTCAGGTTAAGAAAAATCCAGAGCTTGGAAAGAGACAAAAACATCACTCTTGCCTTCTTGGTATCACCATAGATCAGGGCTCTACTGTGATGTGGCATGGCAGGGTGGGGCGGGTAGGGCGGGGCAGGGCAGGTGTGGCGGGCATGGCAGGCATGGCGTGGCATGGTGTGGCATGTGATTTCTGGGGCAGGCCAGTTCAGGCTAATCCCCCTGTAGCCTAAAGCCCTCCCTGCTTCAACCAAGGTACCTAGTAGACTTGACAGACACACACCCAGGAGTCAGGCCTAGCCCAGCCCTCTCTCTGGCAATGGGAGAAGCTGACGCTCACCCCAGCTTCCAGTAAGCAGAACACAGTGCTGGGCGTCAGTCTCTACCCCTCCCACACCACCATCAGGATAGGAAGCAAGGTGTTGGGGAGGAAACTGAGTCACAGAGATTCAAACCAAGGCTGAACAGCAGGGGGAACAGCCCTAAACCAATGCCTACCATCAGTGTCTCTGAGGTCAGGAGCTTATACCAACCATTGTAGAGTGGGTAAACAGGTGGCCACCTCACAAACCACACCCTGTAAACACCTGGGTGTTCATGGCCATGCAGCCCTTCCTCCACTTCAACTCCTGCAGCTTCAAACTCAAAGTCAGCTGAGCTGGCTGAGGTCCCTCCCACCTAGAGCAGGAGGGGGCCTAACCATCCAGGGAGCCACTGCCTCCACAACCTGCAATTACCACCTAATAAGATTGTGTTAATTATCATTGCAGAGCAATGACTGAGCCCAGGGTTACTACACACAAACACACACACACACACACACACACACACACACACACACACAGAGGGGCTTTCCAAGCTGATCATGTGCTCAGCTGGAACCCCACAGAGTCAAGTGAAAGACAGAGGCTTGAGCTGAGGCATGGAGATAAAGGGAGACCACTCAGACAGCCACAGTACCCCACATCAGTGAGTGAGCTTAGGGTGGGGCTCCAGAGTTCATGGACCGCTGCAGAGTAGGCCCAGCAAGGGCATCCAGGGCATGAGCGAGTCGTGCCTGCTGCCCCACCCTTCCTCCACTCCCTTCCTTGGGCCCTCACCCCAGACCCCCTTCCTCTAGTCCCTTCCTAGGTTCAGTGCCTTCTACAGATCTCAGGCAGGAGGCTCATGCTTTGCAAGTATCCGTCACCGGGCTTCTGGAGCTGTGTCCCTTATGTGCTTTGTCCTGGGGTATCCAAGGACAGGGACCTCAGCCATAGGCTTACTGCCCCAGCATTCTTGATGGGGACCATCAGGCTAGAGCACATCACCTTTCCAGACTGAAAGGATGCCTAGTCATGGACAGCAGGCACAGCTGGACCCAGCCAACCAACATGGACGTAATCCTCCCCCTCAGCTCAGCGTTCCTTACGCTGGTTCCCTCTGAGGAAGGCGCTTCAGCTGTGAGTGGAATCCACTAAGAGGTGTCTGCCTATGAGCACCCGGCTGCCCACTGCATCTTCAAGGGAAGACAGCTCAGACAGAAGCCACACTGGCAGGGTGCATGCTGACACTCACACCTGCCTCTGCCATCTCCACACACCTTGCGGCCTGAGTTCCCTGGCTGTTTCAAGGCACACAGAAGTTCTCCTGGGACTCATGTCAACAGGTAATGGCAGATATAGAGTGTCTTCTCAGACAGTATGAGGCAGAGTGGGGACCAGGCGCAAAGGGCTCTCAGCTTCGGGCAGCAATAGTGTTGGAAATCACAAAGCAGGCTCTGTGCTTTGACCCAGGGAAGCCACAGCCAGACTCAGAGACATGGGTGAAACGTGGCCATAAAAGGGCACACACACATTACATATGGACACAGGTAAACATACAAGCAAAAAGTGTACAAACCGAGGCAGGGATGTGTTCAGAACCACACAGGTGTCAGTGTGACACACAGAGCACTTGCTTCCAAGAGATGACATCAGCTCTGGAATGGCACGAATGTGGCCCAGGAGAAGACCAGTTGCCCTGGCAACACACCCCAGGACCTCAGCCTCAGTGGTGCTGCTCATCTGGCCACTGGCAGGAAGGGCTGCTGGGGATCCTGAGCCAGCAGGGGATCCAAGTGGCAACATGAGGACTTGATGTGCCCTGGGACAGTAAGCTAAACTGACCAGTCCTGAGCATAGAGGGACACAGAGTCCTGTCCTAGGGTCAGAGGGGTATGGGGTCCTTGATGGGGATCAGAAAGGCCACAGGGCCTTAGGTGGACAGCAGGAGCTGTGCCCTGTCCTAGAAGTCTAGGAGAACTGTCAGTCCATAGCCCTGAACCTCCAGTTACTAGGGCACCCAGCCTGGGTTCTGCTCGCTTCTCTCCTATAGCCACGGACATGGCCAGCCCAGCCCTTCCCTCATGGTCTCAGACTTCCTAATTTCTTCCCTCCATTGCTGTTACCCATGCCCAGGTTGGCAGAAGGCCACAGGTGTCACAGTACAGCAGGTCTTCCCCTTAGCATAGGTCCAACTCACCAACGGAACAGAGGTTAGGAACCCACACTGACATAGGCTGGAGGCTACCAGAGTGGCCCAAGGTGATGAGGGGCAGCAGGGCCTTCTGCCTTCAGTCTGCTGTCCATCTAAGGCGTCCTCACCCAGCACCCTGGGTGTGCTGAACATGTGTGCGTGGGAACAGTGACTTCCAGGGACTAGATGTCCCAACTCCAGTGTCAGAATCATCCCCACACAGTGACTCACTGCAGAGAAAACCCTGTCCCAGCTGAGAGGCCCTAGAGGGCTTCCCATAGGAAGTGCCTACCACTTAGGCAGCAGCCTCTAACCTGTCTTCCGGTCTCCCTGGGCTACACAGGTCCAGGCCATTTCCTGGTTTAGGTAAATGACAGTGCCTAAAGAGACCACAGGTTGGCAAAACCTAGAAAGAAAATGGAGATAGCTCTCTGGGGGGCTGCACAGCTTGCCTCCCCTCCCAACCTCCACCAGACAGCTGGACTTTCAGCAGAGACCACAGGCCTCCAGCACCTTCATGGGATATCCACAGTGTCCACTCTGCGGACCGTTGTAAGGACGAATACTGAGGACAGAGCCCAGCACTGGGACTTGTGAGTCCTCATCACAACGGCCAGGCTCTCCCTCCCTCTTCTATCTTCTGTTCAGCCCCAAGCAGCAGAGAGTAGGAGTGTGAGAAAGGTCTTCCTCCGCCCAGGCTCCCCCACCCTGCCAGCCATCCACAGTGAAACTCCTGTTGTTATTAAACACAAATCAAGCAGGCTTGCACCCCCGCATCCCCAAACACCTTTACTGCACTAAAAACAGCACTATAAACAAACACACTTGGGGGAGGCGTCTTAAAAGATTCACAAACTGTCAACTGCAAACAGAGATATCAAACAGTGCAGGGTATAGAAAACAGGACCCCACAGAGCACAGAGGATGGGAGACAGAAAACAGCAGGAGACCCTGGGACCCTCTGTCCACCACTCCGACTGACCAGCCCAGGTCCTGATGAGCCCTAGTCCCAGAGACAATGGGGACCAGGCACGGGGGGGGGGGGGGGGCAGGTCCAACTCCAAAGTGCTTAGCTTGCCTCAAGGGTCCAAGCAATCAATCCTGAAAGCCTTTTCTAGAAGGACAAGGGCTTTTGGAGTTTGAGGGGACAGCCAAAAAACAAAGAGATGGTGGACCCTCCCTCATCCACCATTATCCAACAGGCAGTCCATTCTGTTCTGAGTCTTAGAGTTTGTGCAAAACACAGCAGCCATTCAGGGATCCATGTATCCCATCCCATGAGGATTTCCTGTGCAGGAAAGACACACACATACACAGTCCAGAACCCCGCCCCCCAACACGCACACACGTGCACACGTGCAGGAACACACACACACATACACACACACACAGCCCACCCATCACAGCTATAGCCTATTTACACTCTGGAGCAAAGGGCAACTTGCTAAGGGCACCCTGGGAAGGTGGTTTGTTGCTTGCAGGATGAGGAGAGAGTCACAGGCTTGAGGCAGAAGTTCCTGGGTTACAGGCGACTCTGGTTGATCAGCAAGAGTGGAGGGAAGCCTGTGCCAAAGAGCCATCAGCCAAGGGTCACCGCCTCCTCCGCTCTCTGAGCACTCTGGCTTTCTTGTCTTCCCCAGCTCCCGCTGAAGGCCAAGCCCTCTTGTGGCTCTGGATGAAACATCAGCGCCAGAACTTGGGAGGCTAGGCCTACCTGGAGCTAGCCTGGCCAGGGAGGATGACCTCCCACAGACTGGGGGATGTCACAAAGAAGTTCTCAGAGCGTCTGAGCAACCAGACTGTGCGGAAAAACACCCGCGTACAGCGAAGGAAAAAAACACCAAATTCCACACTCAGGGAACTCTGCTCTGGGTCCCAGCTGCCTTAGATACCGGGATCCTGGGACTGCTACGAGTCCCACAACTCTATGTGGATGGGCCAAGGTGGAGGGGGAAGGGGGTTTGGTCAGCAGAGAAGTGTTTGCCCCTGCAGCCCATCTTCTTCTAAGAAAAGAGCAATCCACTAAGAGACCAAGGGAACGCAGGGCCACAGGCCCCGCCCACCCCCACTCCGCTCAGCTAAGTATAGAAGGGGGAAACCAGTGACCTCACAGAAAGGGCAACAGGGAGGTCAGTGGGAGTTCCTCCTCCCCAAGGAGTGTGTCTCGCTTGAGGCTGCTACCCTTATTGACCACCTTGATTCTGAGGGCCAGCTTACGCACACTGGCTGGCCCCAGGCCATCAAAGAAGAAGTCCTCATTGAAGATGGGGTGGCGGCTGTTTTTGATGATGGTGCTCCGCTGCTTCTGCAGCTTCCCGGGCACCAGGCACAGCCCCACGCAGCAATTGATGCTCCGGGCATCACAGGGCCGGTCATACAGGCCCTCGGCCGCCAGCAGGCGCACACGCAGGCGAGCCTGAGCAGCCTCGTACTCGGCCAGCAGCCTCACGCTGCCCCTGGTGCCCATCCGCACTGTGTGCTCTCCACGTGGTGCCTGGCCAGACTCCGGGCCTGGCTCCGGGGTAGCCCTACGGGTCAAGCGGCGACGGACACCTGGGCTGGTGTCTGGTGTGCTGTCATCCGCAGACAGGGAGCCATGACGACCTACCGACTGTTTCAGCTGGCTCACTTTGGCCTGGCTGTCCTGGGCGAAGCCCTTGAGCAGCGATACAGAGCGAGACAGCAGAGGGGACCCGAAGGGGGACGACTCAGCAGAGGACCCTGTGTCACTTTCCCCGCCACTGAAGTAGCGGCTAGGGCTCATCAGGGCCCCCCCAACCTCCCGGGAGCCCCCATCACCTCCATTAGCCTTGACCCCTGCTCGCCGGCGGCCAGCACCAGGGGAGCCGACCTGGGCCAGGGCCCCGTGCTCACTGTGGAAAAGGGACTCCTTGCGTCTGGTGTGGGGGCTCTCGGCCAGTGTGGCGAAGCCATAGGATGTCTGAGCCTTGGGCACAGAGGGCAATGACATGGCGCCCTGCGCCTGGGGGTCAGCGTTGGTGGCTTCCTCAGCTGTCCAGTCTTCCGCACTCTCTATCTGAATCACATGTCGTGTGGCTGCCTTCAGAAGGCTCTTGCTCTCTGAGGCCAACTTGACCGGCAGCCGGGGACTGCGAGGTGCTCGACGAGGCCCAGGCGAAGCCAGGTTTTGCTCTGAGGTGGAGGGGCCCAGGTCTGCCTGTCCCTCAGCCTCTGTGGGGCCAGAGGGCAGCTTGGGCGGGATGAAGAAGTCAGGGATCTTGTCCGGAGTCAGCACGTTGCTATACAAAGGGCCCTTGGAGGCCTTGTCCCCAGCCTCGCCACCCACCCCGCGGCTGGCTCCGTTCTCCCCAGACCCCCGAAGTCGTTCCAAGAACCACATGTTGGTTTTTCTCATGAGGGCAACAGGCAAGAGACCAAGGAGTCTGAGGAAAGAAATAGGGATCAGAGGTGACACTTGTGCTCAAAGGTCATCTGTCAAGGCTGTCAGAGGGTGAGACTTGTGTTAAGGGGTCACCTGTTAGGGTTATCAAGAGGTTGGCATTTATGCCCAGCTGTCAACTGTCAGGGATGTTAGGGGGTGATACTGTACACAGGAGTCATCTGCCAGGGCCCCATGGGGTTGACACCTGGTTCAGGATGTCACCACCTGTCAGGGTCGAAGCCAGCATAGTGTAGGGTCACGCTGAGCACTTGGGACTCCCTAAGCAGGGTCACTCTTCCACGCGAGCGGGGCCCGGCCTGTATCCTGCGCACCCACCCACCACCTCAGGGGTTCGGGGTCCCCCAGGGAACCACAGGCCTGAGCAGTCCCGGCCCCGCCCCCAGCTGCCACCCACCTGTGGCTTCACCCAGATGCTGCGCTTTGCGTTGGGGGAGGCGGCGGCAGCCCTGGGCCCGGCGCAGCGAACTGACCGCGCCCCCGACACCCTGTGCGCGGGGTATGGGCACCTCGGAGCGCTCTGGGCTCACCTGCCCCGCGGGCTGCGGCGACTCCAGAACGCGGAGCTCGGCTACGGCTTGGCGCAGTTGCAAGCGAGGCGGCAGTGCAGTGGCCAGCTCTGCGCTCGGCGCGGGAAACCGCCCACCAAGCCGTATTCCTCCGAATGCGGCCGCGCGCCCGAGTCCTCGCAATCCGCGGGGTGGGGGGTGGGGGGGGCTCCCGGAACTGGCTGGGAATCGGGGGCGGGGCTCCTAATATAAATAGGGCGGAGTCTACTTGCGGAACGGGGTCTAGGAGATAGCCCTTGGTTTAAGCTGGGGGGTGGATGGGCGGAGCTACTGGTAAATAGGGTGGGGCCTGAAGAAGGGGCGGGGCTGGCAGGAGTGGCTGGACTTCATTGTTCCGGCCGGCCCGGGGCTGGGTCGGTAGCACTGAACCACCTGCCTGGTACAGGATGGGTGGGGCGTTGTACAGAGAAAGAGTTCTGTGAGGGTTAGGGACCGGTCCAGCTTATGAGCTAGATCTTGGGTTCTTGGCAGGGTCACCTGATACCAACTTGTATAGCCTGTGGTCCTGGGCAGGACCTAGACTACTGATCTAGGCCTCCTGATGCTAGACTAAGTGGAATACATACAGTCTGGACTGGAGCTGAGAGGCGGGGCTTGTGGCACTGTATCCAGCTGAGTCAGGCTGTACCACTTCCAGTCTGGGCCTCTCCCCTCAGCTCTGGGGAGCACAACAGGCCCCTCCACTAGACAGCTGATCTTCAACCAATAATAATAATTCTAATGATTAGAATTGGGAACTGAGTCCCAATCAGCCTCTACATGACCTTTTCCATCTCCGGTTCCCATGGCCACCCAGCAGGAGTCATCCTCAGCATTTGTAGATGAGGTGACAATTTCTCTCTAGGAGAAGAACCCACCCAGAGAAAGGCCTGGTCACTGTTAACTGGGTTTCCACAGCTCAGCGTCAGGTCCTTGATGGAATGCACCTTTCACAGATCTACATTTATCTGGTACCCATCTATGGCCAAATGATCCAGATGCTGGGAACCGTCTGATGGCTATTCTGGTGACCAATGAGACAGGCGCCATGGAACACACAGGTGAATGGCAGTATAG
The DNA here is from genome assembly GCA_028551405.1 of Uromys caudimaculatus. Classification (NCBI taxonomy): domain Eukaryota; kingdom Metazoa; phylum Chordata; class Mammalia; order Rodentia; family Muridae; genus Uromys; species Uromys caudimaculatus. The sequence goes on from CM052707.1 coordinate 100,910,622, forward strand.
GTGTGTGACTCTCCATAACAAAACTATAACAATCCTGGAGTGGTGACACACACCTTTAATTCCAGTATTTGGAGGGGAGAGGGGAGCAGAGGCAGATCTCTGTGTGAGGCTAGCCTGGTCAACATAGTAAGTTCCAGGACAGCCAAGGCTACATAGTGAGACCGTCTCAAAAAAACAAAACAAACAAACCAACAAAAAACCTGTAACATAAAATCTAGAGGGCAATGGAAGAAACTGCCATCTATCGGCCATGGCAGAAGAGGAGGCCTAGCAGGGTAAGGCCAGGGTTCAAACTAAGGTTAGCTACAGGATCACAGCCCCAGGAACCAGGCTGCCTTGGGCTTGCTCAGCTGCTGCTTCAATCCTGTACATACTTCCCTCTGTGTGATGTTAGGTAAGCCTCCTGACCTCCTGAGCCTCTATAGGTGAGCAAGCATTTAGCCAAGGGTCCTGACTCAAGCAGCAAAGGCCCCCAGAGGTTGGCTCCCATAACTGAACACAGCTGCTGGCTCCTGCTGTTATACTTGGAAGCTTAGAAATGAAGGCCCATGGGGAAAGGTATCTGGAAGTGGATCTCCAAACCCATACTCTTGGCCCCTGTGGACCCCACCCTGCAGGGAGGAAGCCTGGCCCTTCTAGCTGGCAGATGGCAAACAGGAGCCTTTTGGTCAACAAAGCCGTCTGCAGCTTTCTGAGCTAAGCAGAGCCATTGGCAGAGGCAGATGTAACCAAACCCCTCCTAACCAGGACTCAGGTTCAGCTCATGCTGCAGAGAGCTCCAAGATTAGGAGGTATATTGATCCAGCGTCTTCCTGCAGTCCTGTGTCCTGCCACCTCCTGCTGTGTGACCCTTGTCCCCGGCCAGTGGGAGGGGTATTTCTGAGGTCTGTGAGGCATTCTGCTCCTATCTGAGGCTGAAGAGACGGCTCAGTGCTTAAGAGAACTTTGCTCTCAAAGGATCCAGGTTCAATTTCCAGCATCCACCTGGTGTGCAGACATACACATGAGCAAAGCACTCATATACATAAAATTCAATGCAAGACTATAGAATTAAGACTCAAGGCTCAAGACCCAGTGCCAATCCTGTGACCACACAGCTCTAGCAAGGACACTCAGAATGGTGGGCTGTGGGCATAGGGGCCTGACTGCTCCTCCTCCATAGCCTGTTCACTTCCAGACATGTGCAGAGCTTGGCAAGCCTACCGGAAGCTGGATCTCCTGTCTCTGTGTACGCGGCTTACGGACACTTCAGAGGAAGACAAACCCAGAATTTGAACTCAAAATTCTCCTACACCCATCCCAAGATTCCTCAGGATAGAATGTTTGTTAGTTGAGTAATTGACAGTGTGAAAGGTAGGGCTGTAGATAGAATCCCCCCAGAGCCAAGCATGTGGGCTTCTTGGTCCCTGCTCATATCACACCTGGGCACCCTAGACTCCCCTGACTCAGGGATCAGGGAGATGATGGGGCCTGGCAGCTCTGCCATCCTTGCCACCCCTTACCATGGAAGGGCCTTTGGCAAGTCACCTGCTTTCCCAGCATCCATCTCCCAACCTGCACAATGAGATCCGGAGTCCCTGCACTCAGACATGTCCAGAGACTTGGGAAAGGATGGGTGTTGGACCTTGGGAAGGCCTAGGAATGGATGGACTCATAAATGAGTGAAGCTCATCTAGGCCCCTCCTTTACCCAGGTCCCTGAATCTAACTACACTTCCTCTTCCTGGTCCTCAGGCAGCCCTGTCCTATCAGTGGACACTTCGCCATAGTGGTTCTTTTCACTAGAAACCAAGTTTATGACCTCGTGCTTCAGAAGCCCAGTAGCTCTCTCCAGGCCTGTGTCCTTCACCAGGCTCTAGGCAAGCCAGCTTCACATACATGGGTGTCTGTAATGCTCTCACTTTGCCTCCTCCTGGGGACCAATGGTCCAACAACAAAGCCCTCCACAGGGGTCCTCTGGGACCCCTGAGCTCCAGAACTTTTTTTCCAAATGTTATTTGTCTGGAAAATACACAGTGGTGACTTGCTGATCAATGTCTGGGATAGTCTTGCATCCTTGCTGCCACCAGAAGTCCTGGTGGATGAGAGGTGCTCAAAGGGTCATGGCAGGATGAGTGGATGAGCTGGTACACGGGTAGATGAGGGAGAGTGGTGGGGTGTGGATAGGGCTGAAGGTGGGGTGGGTAGATAAACAGATGGGTGAGTGGGTGAATGAGGGAATAGATGGGTGGGTGGGTGGGTGAATGGATGGGTTAGTAGATGGAGAAGTTGGTGGTTGAATAGGAGGTGGGTGGACAGATAGATGGGTGGATGGGTGATTGGATGGGTGGATGGATGGGTGGGTGGGTGGATGAGTGGATGGATGAGTGGATAGGTGGATGGGTGATTGACTGGGTGGATGGATATGTTAAGAGGTGGATGGATAGGGTAGGCTTTGTTTTTTTTAAAAAAACTGTTTTTTTTTAAGATTTATTTGTTTATTTAATGTATATGAGTACACTGTGGCTGTCTTCAGACATACCAGAAAGGCTGTCGGATCCTGTTACAGATGGCTGTGAGCCACCATGTGGTTGCTGGGAATTGAACTCAGGACCTCTGGAAGAGCAGTCAGTGCTTTTAACCACTAAACTATTTCTCAAGCCCCTTTAAAACATATTTTTAATAAGTGTTCTTAAATGGTTTAACCTCTCCTCTAGTCCACCACCCAGCAGAGGTAGAGGAAAAGAAAGGTCATTAGGATACAGGGAAGTGGACCTGTTAAGCAATAGTTCTCTGGAGCAAATCCCATCTGTGTTGTCAGAATATACACCATCGGTCCAGTTCAGTAGTGTCAGGATAGCAAACACGAATCAGCAGCAGTGGAATGGCCTAAGAGAAACAGTCAGGCCTCAGCCCAATGACAGGAGTCAGCAGGAGTCTCTCTCAACAAAGTAAAGATCAGCAAAGACTAAGACTGGAGCCCAAGCTGTGTTACAAAGCTAGCTATGTAAGCCTCTGTCACTGTCCGTTGGGTCCTATTTATACTCTGTCTAAGCATCCGGTGTCCTCCCACGAGTCTTGTCTCACCACGCGCGGCAAGAAGCCGCCAGAACACCACCGGAAGTTTTTTAGTGTGGTTTTTTTTTTTTTTTTTTTTTAATAAATTCACAACAAACAATGACTATTAAAGGATGGCAAGGTGTACCAATATCATCTAACATCCACTGTCTGTTGGATCCTTGTTAACATCATACGTCCTTTTACGTGTTTGCTTTAACAAAACATTGTTTTTAATCTGTGTCTGCTTCAGCTAAACAGTCCTTCGTGTGTCTACCTTAAGCAAAATATCTTTTCACCTGTGTCACTCCAACAAAAACATTCCTCTGCATGTCTGCCTTAGCAAAACATCCTTTTGCCTGCGTCTGTTTCAGGAAAACACTCCTTTACGTGTCTGCCCCAACAAAGCACCATCCGACACAACTGACTTTCTAAAGAAACCATGAGTTTACACGTCAGTGGGGGATGGAAAGGTGGGCGGTGGGAATGGGACCCTGAGCCTTCCTGTATTTGGAGGAAGAGGGCATCAAAGTGACCTGTAACTCTGACTTTAATGTTGTCTCAATTTGGGGGCAGAAGGAAGCTTTTAGTCCCACAATGTCCCTGGCATGTACTCCTGAACCCCACAGAGGAGGCCAGTCCTCCCCAGGGGCCCCTGTGTGCAAGAATCCCTAAGTGGGGCCCCTAGGAGGTAAGCCACAGTGTTTCCAAGAAGAGACTGGGGAAACACCAAACAGAGAGATTTATCTTGGAGTACAACCAGGGGCTTGTTCACTATCGGGGTACAGGGGTGGGGTTCTGGGGGAGGTCAGACCCCATGGGCCCACCTAGTCCACTGTATCCTCCAGCCCCGGGGCTCCATACAGCTTATCCCTCAGCCTCAGTTGTCCACCTGGGAATCCCTAGCAGACACAGCAGGCTCACACTCAACCCTGTGTTTAATTACAGTTGAAGATCTGGGCAGGTGACAACTGGGAGGTGCTGAGTGAGTACCACACCTCACTGAGGCTCCTCTGTTTCTTACTCACCTCGATGCCCTAGGTGAGCCTAGGCTGCTCCCCCATCAGTGATATGAGACCCAAAAGCACCTTAATCACCCCCCAAAAGCAACAGCGCATCTAGGTCCGCAGAGCACAGCTAGGGCGGGATGCTACGCCTGCCCACACAGAGCTGTCCACGTCACTCTGTAGACACAGCCTGATGTCTCCACCCCCACTGGGGACCAGAGGCACGGGCCTGCATTTGGATGTCTTCATTAAAGGCGACTCGGTCTGTCTTTGGTTTATACAGCCTCACCCAAGTTCAGGGTTGGGGCTCAGGTGGGACCAGGGGCTTGAACCCTGACTCTGTCTCACTGGCCCAGCCAGTCGAGCGAGCACAGCTGGGAAAAGGCTCCTTCCTGAGGCTCATTCTGGTTCTCGTGGCTTCAGGGTCTGAGAGAAAGGCTGAGCCCTCAAGGCCACAGCAAGAGCATCTGGGGGTAGAAGTTGGGCTGAGGACTGTGACCTGTGGGCAGAGAGAGGTGAAGTCAGGATGGCTATGACAACAGCCACATCCACTGAACAGAAAAGGCCTCAGCAGTCAGGCACTCAGCTACCATTGGCCTGGGGCCAAGCTGCTTCTATGTGCCCCAGGGCAACATCTTAACCTCTCTGTGCAGGTAAAGATGCTGGCCTCAGTGCCAGTCTCAGAACTGTATGGTCTAATAGACGTGCATTGATACCATAGTGACCCTTCTAGGTTCACAAAGTCCTTTGAGGCTAGATATAGAACCTCTGCCAGGGTGACAAGTGCTGGGCCCAGCACTGCAGAGAGGCATCTGAGAGGTTCGTGGGGGCACATCCTCCATGTAAACAAGAGTTCTGCCTGCACCCTGGCCCCCAGGCAGGAGGAATCCAAAGGGGACAGGAAGGAGATGTTGTCATGGGGATGAAGAACAGCTTGACCTGGCCAGCAGCTCCAGGAAAATTCCATAGCGCTCCCCTACTTCCCCCCCAACCCAGCCCCCACATCCAGCGGCTGCCTCCTGCCCTCCCCACCCACACCCGTGTCCCTCCTCCTGCTCTGCCCAGACATCAGCTCGGCTTTCCCTCCTCAGTCAACCTTCCATCCCCTCAGCACCAACAGGCAGCCCAAGGCTAAACCAAAGCCGCCTCCACCAGACAGCACACAGTGGGGCCAGCCAGATTCAGACAACTTTAATCAACAACGCTTGAAGGATGGGGTGGCTGCTTCTAGAGGCTGGGCTTGCTTTGGGCTGATAAAATGTTCTGCAATTAGCTGTGGCGATGGCCGTACAACACAATGATGCACAGAATTTCATGACTGCGGAACAGTGTTTAAACACGGGAGCCCCGTAGACAGCAGACGAGGCTGGCTGATGCAGCTGGCTACTACGCACCTGGCTCATGGCTCCCGAGAGACCACTCCGCGCAGATGCAGCTCACTCTCAGCAGCCACAATGGGCAGCCCGTTCTTCAGGTGGTAGTCTATGAGGTGGCTGATGCTCTCAAACAACACATCCTTTGTCCGCACCTGTAGACAGAGGTTCAGCACCCATCTCTGAATGCATCCCACAGGTCATGCCCCCACCAGCTCAGACCTGCTGTGTAGGAGCTTGTCGGAGGAGAAGACTCCACCCCAGAACCAGCCCCAAGACTCCAGAATCATAGGCCCAATGTTCCCAGGTCCCCATGAGCACAGGGCTCAGGGGAGGCTGAGGCAGGAAAGTGCCTGCTGCACAAGCATGGGGACCTGAGTTTGAACCCCCAACCCCCATGAGGAACACCTGTGCCAGAGGAACAGGGAGGAAGAAACTCAAGTTCAGCCTTGCAGCCATTCAAGAAGCAGTAGGTGGTTTAAAAAAATAAGTAGATAGATGAGGGGTGGAGAGGTGACTCTGCAGTTAAGAGCACTAGCTGCTCTTGCGGAGGTCAGGGGTTCGATTCCCAGCACCCACATGGAAGGTTCATAACCATCTGTAACTCCAGTCCTCTGGGGGTACTGCACACAGATGATACATACTCATACACATAAGATAATAATAATAATAATAATAATAATAATAATAATAATAATAATACATTTGACAAGAGAAAAATGAACAGAGCCAGGTGTGGCGGCACACACCTTTAGTCCCAGCACTCAGAAGGCAGAGGCAGGAGAAAATCTTGAGTTCAAAGCCAGGCTGATGGTCTACAGAGCAAGTCTCATGCCAGACAGGGCTACATAGTAAGAATTTGACTAAGGGAGTAGTGGTGATTGATTCTGGAAAGGCCTGACTTAATAACCTACTTAGAGATCCAGATAGATACATCCCAAGCGCCATACCGCACTGTGAGGGGCGAGCATCTTCGGTGGGAACTCTGAGAGACTGTAGAGGTGGAAGTGCTTCTGCAAACCCCAAAATGCTTTACAAAGTAAAGCATTCCTTTAAAAGGTTTTATTATTGTTTTTAGACAATGTTCTCACCCTGAAGTTCCTGGCTGGCCTCAAACTTATTGCAATCCTCCTGCCTCAGCTTTCTAAGTGCTAGGATGACAGGTTTGAGTCACCACCCTTGGGTAAAACATTCTTTTTCAACTGGAAAAGGTTTTGACAAGGAACCACCTCTTCCATACTAAAGGATCCATTATCTAAAACACGACCCCAACCCTGAAGCCCAAAGTGCCAGCTTACCACACCCTCAGGGTCCACCAGCAGCAAGTGCTTGGGCTGCCCCGCGTGCATGCCTGTGAGGACATACTGTCCCGGGTTGGTGATGCTGTCTCTCACAAGGAAGTCCCCATCGGCACGAAGCAGCTTCTCTGCAGCCCGACGACTCATTCGTCCATGGTACCAGGGCTCCTGCCTCAATTGCTCCTCTGTGGGTGCAATGGGGGCCCTGCGGGTAGGGGGGCTGGGCCACTGGTCCTCCAAAGGGAGTGGGGCTGCAATGATGCCTGCTGCCACTGAGCACTCGTGCAACTTCAGGGCATCTTCAAAGGGTCCTGTGGGCCATTTTTTTTTTCTATTGCTGGGACAGAACCCGAGCCATCATGCTTGCCAGGCAGGCACACTCTAGAACCACGCCCTCAGCCCCTCGCTAGGGGAGTCTAGGCAGGGGCTCCACCCCCTGACCACGCCCCCAGTCCCTCACTGGGGGATTCTAGGCAGGGGCTCCACCTCCTGACCACGCCCCCAGTTCTTGTTCTACTTTTGACAAGGTTTCACAGACCTGCCAAGGCTAACCTTAAATTCTATCTTCCTTCCTCATTTTCTCATTTGGCTGGAATAAACGGTGTTCAGCGCCAGCCGGGCCCTGGGACTTTCTAGACCCAATCTGGTATTGGGCACAGCCTCTGCAACCCCAGCCTAGTGCTCATCAGCAAGGTCTACTGGTTCTACTCACTGTCAAAGCTGTTTTCAGGGGAAACTGAGGCACACCAGCACTCCCTTCCCCCCACTATTGACCCAGACCCCCCCAACCCCCTTTGCACTGGCCTCTACCCCATTGCAGACTGCATCTATGCCATCGGCTGATTTTAAGTAAGGGGAGGTTGCCTCACATCCAGACCTCCGTGGAACTGTCACTGTTCTAGTCAGGTGACCTCTCCAGCCTCAGGACCCTCGAGGGACAAGAAGGAGGCAGGAAGTGACACAAATTGGCACCCCAAGTGCCTGACACAGGAGCCCCACCATAACCCCATCTCTCCCCTAACTGGGGACTAACTGGGAACCCACCTCCCCCTGAAAGTCAGGCAAATGACTGCCACTCAGAAGTCAGCTGCCTCTGTGGGGAACTCAGCCCAACCTGCTTCCCCACTGTGAGGAGCCCACACTCTGCAGCCACTGCCACAGTACACAGCAGGCACTCAGTAGGTGTTACCTCACACCAGAGTTGTAATGCTAAGAAGGAATATGGTGGCGGGTGCCTGGGGAGACACTCCACTTCTCCTCCAGCAGGATGGGGTTCTCTGGTGAGTGGGCTGCCCTCCAGGCTGGGGCTCCCGGAGGAAAACTGCAGACCAGCTCTCCCATACCCACGAAACCCTGAGGTGAGCTTAAAACAACCTGGGATCTCCTGGCCAACCAGATGGGAACTGACAGGCCCTGCTGACAGGAGTCACTGAGGCTCTCCCATGAGCCCATGGCAGAAGCCAGGCTGCCCAGAGACTAGCTTAGGCGCAGCACAGGAAGTCTGTCCCTAGTTAACTGAGGTTCACAGTCTGTGCCCCTCAACCCTTTGGATTCCCAAGGACCTTCCCCCCATGCAATCCCAGGTCAGATAGGGATGAGTCACGCACGCATGTCAAACAGGTCCTTCTTGGGGCTGTCCTCAAGCTGTAGAGATGCCTCAGAGGTGCCCTCAAGCTCCATAGCGTCCAGGCCCTGGGTGTTGACATATAGGTGCTCCTCATAGTCGTGTGGCCCTCGAGCATCTGCCTGCACGTAGCCATCCCCAGGCGGGACTAGAGAGGACAGATGGTGGCCAGTCAGGCAGAAACCCAGAGGACTTAAGGGCAGTGGGGAGCAAGGACAATGAGTCAAACAAGACCCAGAGGGAGGCAGGAGTAGGCAGGTATACCCCCGTGCCACTCCACAGGAGCCAAACCGAGGCTTCCTGCAGGAGTCAAGAGCCACACAGTGCTCCAGCCGGGGACAGAGGCTGACCACGTATGCAATTTTGAGCCAGAGTCCAGATACGCCACAAGAGGGCAGCTCTCTGGCCAAGGGGGAGAGGGTGGGAGCTCCAGGCTCTGTTTAAATATTAAGAGTCGTGGCTCAGCCCACATGGCTGAGCTGTTGCCACTGTTACTCCTATTTTAAAATCAGAGGCCTCCTCCTCATTCTGTGTGTGTGTGTGTGTGTGTGTGTGTGTGTGTGTGTGTGTGTGTGTGTGTGACTGAACAGGAAACTCTGATTAAGCTAGAATGAGCCAATGAGCTCAAGAGATCCTCCTGTCTGTCTCCCCAGTGTTGGGACTCCGAACACGGACCACCTTGCTCAGCCTTTAGCTCAGTGACAGCAAGCAAATTCGAATCTTTGTGTTGGTTTTTTTTTTCCCCCTTGTACTTACTCTGATTAGCTCTCAGTTTCCTGATGGCTGTTCACACCCTGGCAGGTCCTACACCACATCTTCGCCCACCCAGGGGTAGCCAGATAGCCCATCCCCTCAGCCTCACCCGCAGAGTCACTGGGGTTATGCCAACCGAATAGACCATCTGACTTCCATTTCTCCCACCTAAGCGCAGCTGAGCAGGTTTTTCAGAGGCCAAGGATGTTCCAGGTACTTCTCAGAACCCCAGGCAGGAAGTGAGGCCTGGAAGGCACTAGCTGTGACCAAGCCCTCCCGGGCCACTGTGAGCCCTGCCTTATCACCTCCCTTTCTGTAACACTGAGGACACCATGGCTCTGCCCTCCAAGAACCCAGACATGTCACATAGCCTCTGTAAAACTGGGAGAGTAGGAGCTTAATCATAAAATACTGATAGCAACTAAACATAAACCCAGGAGCTGGCAGAATGTAGCAATCTCAAGGCCAGCTGGGTTGCAGAATGAGACCCTATCTCAAAGAGGGTTTTGTTTGTTTTTGTTTTAGAAAAAAACAACTATTTGTGTGTGGCGGTGCTCACCTGTCATCCCAACACTCAGGGGGAAGAGGCAGGAGGATCAAGAGTTCAGGGTCATCCTCAGCTACATAATGAATCCAAGGCCAGCCTGGGCTACATGAGATCCTATCTCAAAAAAAAAAAAAATCTGACTGAGAGTGAGAGAGCCTGAGAAGCCCTGAGATCTGTATGAACACTGACCTGTAGGTGCTGAGGGAGGACCCAGCCAAATCCACAGCCCCAGGAGGGAAGGCTAGTAAGGCACCGAGGGATCCCTGACATGTTCACAGGGGCCCCATCCACCCTGGAGTGAGTGTACAGTCCTCACACCAGAGAGAAGTCACATTGCCTTGTGAGGAGAAGTACTATACAGCCATGAAAAGATAAGAGGTCTGCAGTATGCAGGTATGGGAAGACTCCACAAAGGACTGTCACTTGAACAAAAAGTGTGTCAACTGTATATGGGCTCCCATCTGGACATCCTGGGAAGCAATTCATAATGGAAGTGCTCAAGTGTGCACAGAGAATTCTGGAAAGCTCGAGAGTAGTTAGCACTAGTCAGGGTACAGGGAGCAGACAAAGTCTCGTAGGAGGGCAATGCCTCCTCATCACGGGAGGCAATGAAGAGGGTAAGGGGAGGGTAGAGCTGGGAGCACACGGCCTACAGGGCACAGTCACACACACCGCCTCACTGGGGACAGGGTAGAGCACAGGGCCAGCAGGGCAGAGTTACATGCAGGGAGGTGGAGTGGGGGCAGACTCTGAAGCGAGAACAACCTACCTGCTCCAGAGGGGCCCATGTCCCAAGGCAAGCCTCGGGCATCTCTCCATGCTGGTGACATTCCCTGCAAGAGAGACGTGATAACCCTGATGTGTCCCAGGCCCACTTCCCATCCACCCCAATGACAGCTCCATGTCCCTTCTGGCCCCACAGGAGGCTGACCTGTCCGAGGCCCCCAAGTGTCGCCAGCGCACAGGGCTGTGTGACAGCCAGTCTGGAGTCCACCAGCCCGCCCAGGGGTGGCTCCTTTCCTGGAATGCTGTTGTAGTAATTGTGGTCTGCAGCAGCCTCATCCTCGCCCCAGGCCGACTCCTCCAGCCCAGTTAGCCTGGGGGCACAGAGTGAGGCGTCTACAGGAGAACACTGGGCCCTCCCTTCCCAACCCCCACCTCCACCCATCAGCCAGGCCTTCCCCAGGTAACACTGGTGACAGTAACCATGATCTATGAGGTGGGAGGTGGTGCCCTGTCCAGAATATTGGCACAACCAACAGCTGTTTGTACTAGACCCAATGTCAGAAAGCAGCTGGCAGCAGCCCAGATGTAAGACACCCCATTCTCAGCTGCTATGAGGAGACTCATGCCTCAAGAGCACAAGGAGGCTGCCACCTGCCAGCCTTGGTCTAAAGGAGATAAATGAAAATGGAGGTACACAAGGGATTGGGTAACAGAAGGCAGACCCAGCCTGTCTCTGGAGGATCCAGCTAGCAGCCTGGCCCAGGAAACCTAGGGTCTCTTTACCTTTCCGGGGCCACTACAGCCTTGGGTGGACTGTGCAGGTATTGCTTGAAGCGCAGCTCAAAGGCTTGCCCTACAGTGCTGATGACACTCTGGGCAAGACCCTCACAGCACTCCAAGATGTGGCAGGCTGGGGAGGTCACAGTGTCAGTGTGCCTGTGACCCTCCAGCACAACCCTGCTCCAGGCCCCAGGGCCCTAAGCTCCCCTCACAATCCAGCTCACCTCTCTGGTTGATGGGGTCCTTGGCCACATAGGCCACATAGTCAGTCATGTCCTAGAGAGAAGGGTGGGAAAATCTAACAGGGTTCGGCTCCCTAAAGAAGCAGAGGATCCAGCAGGTGGGGCCTGGGAAAGCTGCAAGGACTGGGGGCACAGAGGTCCACCCTCCCATCTTACCGTGTCGCCACCCGAGGCGAAGGAAATAGACTGCATATGATGGTTGGCGATGATCTGTGAGGAGAGGGAGGCTCACATTGAGTCACTGATAGCCCTGGCAAGTGAGCCACAGCCACAGGAGAGATGAACATGGGGAGGGTGTGTGTCCTTCTCTGACTGTTCTCTGTCTAACATAGCTAAGGCCTGAGAGTCCCACCTGCATCTCGGTCCCCATGAGGACTGGACGGGCCTAAGGAGAGGTCGTGGGGTTACACGATTGTGTACCCACCTAAGTGTAGACATGGAAACACCCTTACACATATAAACACAAATACTCCCAACAGCCTAACCCAGGCTCAGTTCTCCCAATATAGACCAGCTATGTGTTCATTTGCATTCATTTACATGGCCCCACCCCATCTGTGGCCTACCACTCAGGTTCCTAAAGTTATAAAGGGATTTGATTTCCTCAGAATTGAAACACTCCCTCCTGGAGGGAGGAGAGAAGA
>CM052707.1:100922750-100944884 GCA_028551405.1 Uromys caudimaculatus
GAGGAGTGGGGAGGAGGGAGGGAGTGGGGAGGAGGGAGGAGGGAGGAGGAGGGAGTGGGGAGGAGAGAGGAGGTGTGGGGAGGAGGGAGGAGTGGGGAGGAGGGAGGAATGGGGAGAAGAGGGGTTCCTAAGATTGAAAAGAACAAAACTCCTAAGTCTTGGGAGCTGAACCTGTGCTCTTAGTGAGCACGTCTTCCCAGCTGAGCCTTCAGCTGGACCCTGGGCTCAGGATGAGTGGGAGCAGCAATGTCCTTCCCACCAGCTGGGAAGCCTGGGCATCAGATTGAGGCCTCTGCTCCAGGCTCTGGTCCCCTCCCCACTGCCCTTGTTCACCCTATCCCTAGGCCTGTGTCAAGAGTAGTCTCCCTTCTCCACTAATATCAGCAGCGGGTTTTGGAGCCCCTTCCATGTGGCTTCCCAGTCTTTGGTGGGACAGAGCCCCCCCCCCTTCCAGACCCCTGACTCACTAGCCAGCTGGATTCTGAAGCCAGTGCAGGGGGAGACTCACTTCTATCTGAGCTGCTCAAAAAAGACCCCGCCAGGCAGTGGTGGCGCACGCCTTTAATCCCAGCACTTGGGAGGCAGAGGCAGGTGGATTTCTGAGTTCTAGGCCAGCCTGGTCTACAGAGTGAGTTCCAGGACAGCCAGGGCTATACAGAGAAACCCTGTCTCAAAAAACCTAATAATAATAATAATAATAATAATAATAATAATAATAATAATACCCCTTATGCCCAGGGCACCACACCCAACACTACCAACTGAGCCCCAGCCACAAGCATGTTTCTTTGGCACCAGCCAGATCCGATGTGAGGCCAGTGCTCTCATATCTGATGCTCCTGCCCCACAGTATGTGCCTATGCCAGCACTGCCAGGAGCATCAGAGACGTGTGGATTGAAGGACCCCTCACGGCAGGACTATGTTTAGGGCCACTGTTTATAGCCACAGTCTGCACCTTGTAGCTGATACAGTTCCAGCTCAGACTTTCTTGAATCCCAGATCAACCCAGGGCAAAGAGAGAATTTGTGCCCACGTATGAGAGACGCAGGCCTGACCCAAGTCAAGGGTTGAAGTTAGTATTAGAAGCCAGGTTAAACCCAAGCATGGTGGCCCACGCCTTTAACCTCAGCAGAGGCAAGTAGGCAAGAGCTGCAGGCCAGGCAGGCTACCTGGAGACTTTGCCTCCAAACAAAGAAGTAGGGTTGAGGTGGAGGTTGGAGTTAAGGTAACCAGAATTAAAAGCTGGGCTTTGGGATTGGTGAATAGAACTGTGGTATGGGCCATTGTCTTCCTGCGGCCATCTTAGCTGTGTGTTCCCCACAGTGAGCCCCTCAGCAGGGGCTGCCCACTCTGCCTCTCAGCTCTGTCCTTGCTACAATTCCTTTCCCATGAGACCTGGCCATGGCCCCTCTTGCCAAGACAACTGCTCAGCTGGCTCTGGCACTGTCCCCTCAGTGCCTGGTAGAGACTACAATGCCACTGTCTCTACTCTAGGGACATCCCCAAAATCCTCTCCCAGGTTCATGCTGTCCTTTCCCATAGGAGATGCCTCTCCTCCAGGGGCCAGTCCAGCATCCCTCTCATCCGCACATCCAGGGGAAGCCCACATCAAGTCCTTCTGACGGGAATGTTGTGTGCCGAGAACAGTCCCTGGTTGCAACCCACTCCAGCCCAGGTAAACCTCTGGACCACTGTGGACAGATCTGCCCTGCATAAAGGCAAGCAGACCACTCAGATCCTGGCTACTAGGGACTTTGTACCCATACCCACTTCCCACGCCCTGGCTCCACCTCAGTAGGCATCAGATATTTCGGGACAGTGTAAGGGTTCTGCGGATTATAGGTGAGGCCTGCTGAGCGGGTGTAGCTGAGGGCTTTGAGGTTGGCCGGGGCTGAGGGTGGGTCCAGGTGACAATGTTGAGGGTGGGGCTGTGGAAGGACCTACATATAGGGTGGTGGCGCACACATTTAGTCCCAGCACTCTGGAGGCAGAGACTGGTGGATCTCTTGAGTTCGGGGTCAGCCTCGTCTACAGAATGAGTTTCAGGACAGCCAGGACTACACCGAGAAACCCTGTCTTGAAGTACAGGATCGAAAAGGCTATTATTGCTGGGCTTTGGCCGTAAAGGATTGTGGGGCTGTGGGTGGAGCTGAGGGCGGGGCTGTGGGTGGAGCCAAGATCAGGATGTAGGCAGGGTAGATGTCAGGGTTGTGGGCTGGGCAAAGGTGGGTTGTGGGTGAGGGTACTAGAGCTCCTGCAGGGTGATTTGCAGGGTGGGGGGCGGCGGCTCCCACCTGGTGGGTGGCGGGCACAGACAAGTTAAGGCCGTCCACGGAGATGTTGACTGAGATGCTCATGCCGGCGAAGCGCAGGTTGCTTTTCCCCAAGATGGAGGCCAGCGCCTTGTTGGGGGCCTGGGAAGGTACAGTGAGTCACCTCCATCAGATGCCAGGGACCAGAGGGGCTCTGGGTAGCCACAGTATTCCCTTCCGCCTCCCAAGACACATAGCAACTCCGCAGGACCACAGCCCACACCCACCTTCTTCTTCCAGGAGCCTCGGACACCTGGCACAGCCTCATGGAGACGATTGATGGCTTCCCTGTGGGAGAATGAGACCCTACTTAGAAACAGAAGGGCTAGTGCAAAGAGATGAGCAATGGGAAGCCAGGCATGATTATTCCCTTGCTCATGAGGCAGAGGCAAGAAGATCATGAATTCAAAGCTAGCCTGAGATACATAGCAAGTTTAGAGGCCATCCTAGGCTTCATGAGGGCAGGGTGACAAATTATTATAAACCTGGCTGGCAGCAGAGATAGGACACAGGGCTGATGGGAAGTGAAAAGTCCTGTGTACCTAGTGTCCAGCATGGGTGACTGGACATACAGTATGGTCTGTCCACCCACTGGGGTATTACTCAGTCCTGAATAGGAACAAGGGTCACTGTAAGGACAGTGATCAGTGAGAGATTGTGGTTAGTCTCAGTTGTCAATGTGACAAAATATAGAATCACCTCAGGGGTGGGCCTCAGAGAATATCTATGCAGGATTGTTTTAATGTGTTGAGGTAGGGAGGGTTGTCCACTGTGGGTGGTACCATCCCCTAGGCAGGGGGACCTAGACTGTGTAAGAGTAGACAAAGCAAACTGAGCATACACATGTTTACACTAATTCATCTCTCTCTGTTCATTATTATGAATGTGATCACTTGAGCAGATTTAATTTTACTATTTATTATTTATTACAAACTTATTATTATAAGCAGATTCTTCGAGCTTCTGCCTTCCTATGATACACTGAACTGAATAAACCCTATCTCCCTTGAACTGCTTTTGTCAGGGTTTTATCACAGCGGCACAAAGAGTGGCTAAAACAAGGCCACAGAGTGGGACTCCATGCTAAGAAATGCCCAGAAACAGGAAATGGATTTGTAGGTGCTGGGCAGGTTGGAGGGTGGATAACTGCTTATGAGAGCAGGGCTTCCTTTTAGGGTGTTGGGAGGTTCTAGTTTCAATGTTCAGATCAGGTGGCTATAAAATACTATGCAGAGATATGTTAAAGCAAAGAATTGCAGTGGACAGGGATGGAATGTTGGGGCAATAAATCTACTGTTTTTGTTTGTTTCTTGGGGCAGTCTATAGCCTAGGCTGGCCTGGTCATGGCTAACTTCCTGTCTCTGGCTCCCAAATGCTGGGATTCCAGGTGTGAGCCAACACACCTAGCTTTGTGTCCTGGATTTTAAATTCACAGAATAAACGAAGCCCTTCGTCTCACCCTCCTGAAATCACACCCCATGTAGGACAGGCTGAAGGGAAACTGAGTCTGGGAAGTGTCCATCACAGCCAAGCACAACAGTCAGAGACAGAGCTAAGACACGGACCTGAAGTATGGCCCAGGTTGAGCCCAGTCCGCCCTCTGTCTTTAGGTGCCTGGCAGGTTACCTCCAACCCACCATGCCACCCTCATGAGGCCTCACAATGGATAGGCCACCTGAGACCCAGGCTTCCAGCCCCATCCCGAGGCCTCACCTCGTCACCTGTGTTCGGGTGTTGAAATCCAGGGAGCGCATGGATCGGAGCACCTCAATGCAGCCCATGTACTGGGGGGAGAGAGGGCAGTCAATCAGTAGGCAGAGCCCAGTCCAGGTTCCCTCAGACAATGCTACTTTCTCTCTAGGCACCCAGGGCTCTTCTCCTTCCTTGACAGCTACAGCCACTGCCCCAGTACCTTTGCGCCCAACGTCCTGGATGTGCCCTCTCCCACCTAACATTAGCCCCACCTAGACCCAATCCCAAGGCTCAGTTTCAGCGTCCAAGCTGTGACACTGGATGGTGGCATGCATGTTCAAAGAGTCCAGTCGCCACCCACATGGTTGGCAGACAATCCAGACAGGGACCATCTGGCTGGCAAAGATGCAAACATCAGCCATCTGTCCTCCATAGAAACCTTGTAGAGCAGAAACGGTAGTTCACTTAGGAGAGCTCTTAGTCAGCATGTATTAAGCCCTGGGCTGTGCCCCATAAATCTGGTGTGGTGGCACACACCTGTCTTCTGAACACCAGGGTGGAGGAAGAAACAGGGGGATCAGAAAGTGAAGGTCACCTTCGGCTATAAAGGGGGTGAAGGCCAACTTGGGGTAACAAAGACCCTGCCTCAAAAGAAAAAAGAAACTTTGTAGACTAGACAAACATCTTTGTGGAAAGGAACACACAGTCAGAGGAACATAGAAGGAAGACCAAAATGGAACCTTTAGCATGTCCACCATCTAGCTTCCAAGCTGGAAGGGAAGCCAGAATGGGATGCACTCCTGTCATCCCAGCACTCAGGACAGAAAGGAGACTGTAGCTAGAAGAGGAAGCGCGTGTGGGTATGTGCACATGCGGCTTCAGGACAGCAGGCACCCTGGAGCTGGAGACACAGTTGGGAGCCAAGCAGCCATGAGAGCTGGGAACCAAGTGCAGGTCCCTCTGCAGGAACTGGAAGGACTCCTAACAATCCACCAAGGCATCTCCCAGTCTGTCGCTGATTTATGTTTCTTTCATTAATTTATTTTGGCATTCTGCTTGTTGTAGAGACTAGCTCCAAACTCCTGGGCTTGGGAGATTCTGCAGCTTCCCCATTCCCCAAGTGCTAGGACAATGTATGCACCACCACACCCAACGTATTTTATAATTTTGTTTTGTTTTGTTTTGTTTTGTTTTGTTTTGTTTTGTTCTTCGAGACAGGGTTTCTCTGTGCAGCCCTGGCTGTCCTGGAACTCACTCTGTAGACCAGGCTGGCCTCGAACTCCACCTGGCTCTGCCTCCCAAGTGCTGGGACTAAAGGCGTGCGCCACCACTGCACGGTGTATTTTGTAATTTTATATTATTTATTTACACAGGTTGTTTGGGAGACAGGAGCTCATGTAGTCCTGGCTGGCCTCAAATGCACTATATAACCAGGTATAACTCTTGATTCTCCTGCCTCCACTTCCAAGTGCTGGGATTGCAGCCATGTGTCAGCAAGACCTGCTCTCAATTAAAATTAAATAAGATTATGCATATTAAGTTTTCACCCTTGGCTCCATTTCTAGACTTTTACTCCACAGCCCACCAGCCCTGCGCCATGTGGGCAGGTTCCCCTGGGTGGGAAGAGGAGCCTGGCTGAGGCCCCTTCTGTTCCACACCCTCCCAGCACAGTACCCACCACCTCCCCTCAGCTCTTGCAACTCCTGCCTCAGTTTCTCTGAAGAGGTACCAGCCCTGATGGTGCTGGTACAGGAGCCCCTACTCCCAGCAGGAGCAGGCTCCAGAGCCCCAGGGGTTGGAGATCAGGGCATCCTGTGACAGCTGAATTCACTAAAAGCAAGCACATAGCTTTGCAGCCCAAGCAGATACCCTCGTGTGGGACGCGTGGACACTTAAGATCTGCTGATGTTCTTTGGAAGTTTACATTAACACCAGCTGCCCTCTGCTTGGAGAAGCTGTACATACATGGCACATGGCAGAATACGGCCAGCTGTTGTAAAGAGACAAGTTATTTTTATGAATTTGTATGAAATGATTTCCAAATGCTGCTGGTAGCACGTGGGAAGAGGGAGTCATCATGAGATCATCTGAGTGATTCAACATGAAGGAACACGTGACGTGTGTTCACATGCAGCTTGCATTTGCAGGTCCGTGGACTCAACAGTCAGGAGTGATCATTCATCGCCCATGTGACATCAACCATGCAATGACTTTGCCAATATGGTATCAGCAAAGGGAACGGGGTCTCAGAAGCACGTAGGCCTTGGATGTGTCCCTGGTAGTTATCTAAGGTGATATGACTGTCCAGGGTGCAAGGCCAGGAGCTGGAGGAAGGGACCTGAGTCCCAAGCCAGGTTGCTCACCACGTGAAAGGGTACAAAGCATTCAGGCCAAGCCTAGCTCAGAGCCATCAGAAAGGAGAGTCAGTGCTTCACATTCCAGGATCTGTGGGGCGGTGACCAAGGGAAGG
Organism: Uromys caudimaculatus; assembly: GCA_028551405.1. Lineage (NCBI taxonomy): Eukaryota > Metazoa > Chordata > Mammalia > Rodentia > Muridae > Uromys > Uromys caudimaculatus. The sequence continues at coordinate 100,929,226 of CM052707.1, forward strand.
GAGCAGTAAGGGGGGAGCCAAGCAGATGGAGCAGCAGTGCCAGGGCAGAAGCAGGAGCCAGAGTGTGGCTGAGACAGAGACCAAGTGGAAGAGACAAGACAAATGAAGGCTAGGAGGCCAAAGCCACCCAACCCTGCTAACGCAGTGTTGCAGGGCTCATCCACTCTGAACAGAAGAGGTAAGGGGGAGCTACAGACAGAAGTGAGCTGAGCCTCACCTACGGGATGGATGGATGGATGAATGGATGGATGATGGATGGATGGATGGGTGGGTGGGTGGATGGATGGATGGATAGATGGGTGAGTAGATGGGTGGGTGGCCGATGGCGAGCTTGTTAGTCCATGGATAAAGAAGAGGAACGGGTGAATAGAGCAATGTCGACTCTGTCTGGCACGTCTCACTGTGTGGTACATCAGAGAGCATCAGCCAGGTTCCCTGCTTTGAAAGAGCCCAGTTGCTCCCATATCCCTCATTCCTAGCCTCTGTCTCTGTCAGTGGCACTACCCCAAGTAGACAGAGTGAGATATGTTGTGGGGACTTCAGGCCACACTCTGCTCATCAGAGTTTCAAAGGACTTTTCTACCATGCCTGGCAGGAGACAGATGTGAAACCTCTGACAAACAGGGTGGTAAAGTCCTGTGAAGGAGAGGGTCTTCTCTTCAACCCTGCTCCTTGGGTACACAAACAATGCCTGATGCTGCAACTGCAGCCCCATGACGTCCCACAATGTCAATGTGAGAACAGTGCTTCAGAGACCTAGGGAGAAGATGGCTCAGTGAATAACACGCTTGCTGGCTCGCCTCGCCCAATTGGTTAGCTACTAGCCAGTTGAGAGTACATGTGTGTGCGCACACACACACACACGCGCACACACACACGCGCACACACACACACACACACACACACGCATGCATGCCCTAGAGCACACACACTAAGGGGGAGGAACACTGTGCTACAGGGAACAGAGCAAACAACACAGTCACCATCACCTGCCATGCCTCAGGACACAAATGTGCAAGGGCCCCCGTTGGTGTGGTTCCAGAGCCACAAGGCCCTGTTCGGGCTGGTTAGTCAGGGAAAGCGCCATGAACCTGGCCCACGGGAAATGAAGCCCTTTCTCCAGGACCACAGCCACCAGCAGAGGAGCTAGCCAAGGACAGCCAAAGAGTAAGTCTCTAGGGACAATATGACAATTCCCACAAGGACAGGACTTAGAACACCAGAAATACTTCCATCCACTTTCTGGTGGCCAAAGACCAGGACCCCGGTCTGCTGCGACTGAGCTGCCTCTGGAGGCTTCAAGAGGCCCTCCTGCCCCTCCCAGGCATCCAGTGGCCACAGTCTGCTGAGTTCTTGGGTGTGTGGCTACACCGCTCACTCCGCTGAGCTGTTGCAGCCTCCTTCCCTGTATCTTCCTATGGATTTCTAAGGACAGCAGGCATCAGGTTCGGAATATCACCTTTCCTAGTCCACGCCCATCTCCACTGTGCCCAAGTGTGGCTGCGTGCAGGAGTACCAGGTGGGCATGATTTGGAGGGAGACCGCTCACCCCTGTACAAATGCCCACGTATGTCTCCTGTCTTAGCAGGCTTTCTTCTTGTATATTTACTGTCTGTTTCTCCCACCGCAACTGAAGCCTTGGCAGGCAGGGACCAGAGATTTCCCATGTCCTCCACAAGGTTAGTACTCCATAGTGGCTGGTCCAAACACCCCACTGCTTACACCTTAACATCTGGAGCCCCAACAATGGCAGTTTCTGGATTCTCAACTTGTATCCACCAGACAGAACAGGGACCTGGAGGGATTGCGTATGTAGCAGCATCAGTGGGGTACTGTCACACACAATGTGACACCAGAACCCAGAAATACCAAACCATCCGGACACACAGGAGAAAAGGAACATGAGCCAGACCCAGAATGTGAGCGTCGTCTACAGAGGACACCCAGATCCTGCATGCGTGTGGGCCAAGGAACTAGAGGAAGATCTAACGGGTGGACATTGCACAGAGCCACGACCCAGGCAGTCACCCAGAGCATTCAGTGTCCAGGCAGCAGTGCCGGAGGGTTATCAGTTATCAGGGTTACTGCAACAAAGTACCACAGACAGGAAGGACAGAATACAACAGGGGTTCCTTATCACTCCCTCCTGGAGGCCAGTTTGCAGACAGCACTATCGATCTGGGTCCCCTTGTTCCAGCATCTGGGGGCTCTCAGAATGGCCCTTGGCTTGTAGCTTGTCTTTTGTTCCAGCCTCTACCTCCTCTCTTAGCTGTTCTGTTTTGTCTTGTGACAAGGTCTCACATAGCCCTCAAACTTACCTCAAGCCAAAGATAACCTTGAATTCCTAATCCCACTGTCATCCACGGGAATGACAGGTGTGCCACCATTCCTGGCCCCTTTTTGACTTTTATGTCTCCGTCATTGCAAGAGGACCCACCCTGCTCCAGTACAACTTCATCTAAATTCATTACACCTACAACAAACCTACTTGTAGATGCTCCTTTGCTGCTTTGTGGGTTCTTCTTTCTCCCACCCTCCCCTTCCACCCCATTTCATCCCCTATAACAAGCTAGGAGACGAAGAAAGATAGAGGGGGAGAGAGAGACATCCCTGAATCTAACTTCTTTGCTTTTGTTTGTTTTGAGCACAACTACTAACAAACTGCAACCAAGCCCACTGAATGACCACCAACCACCAACCCAGCCTCTCTGGTTCATATATACTCTCTGAAAAGTTCCCAGAATTCCAAACATTGCACAATCGAAGAAACTACAACTGGCAAAACCACGCCTCTGCTAGAGCACAAGGCAAATCATAGTCAGCTGCTGTGGACATTCTGAAGCAGCCCCACATCCCTACAGCTGGCATTAAAACAAAAGCATATTCTTTTATATTTCTGTATTTTTTAAAGAAACCAAAATTCCAAAATTGTCACTATACATATTTCCTTTTTTGTTTGTTTTTGTCTGTCTTTTTTTGGGTTTGATTGTTCATAGATGGACCTGGAACTTGCTATGTAGACCAGGTTGGCCTCAGACTTATACAGATCCTCCATCCTTGGCTTTCAAAGTGCAGGGATTAAAGGTGTGCAACACCATGCCTTCCTTCTTTATCTTTTGAGATGGGTCTGGCTATGTAGCCCAGGCTGGCTATGTAGTTCCGGCCTCCTGAATGCTGGAACTACAGGTGTGCTCCACTAAATTCACTTCCAAATAAGATCTCATTCATAGATTCCCAAGACAAAGAATATTGGAGACTCAATGGAGCCCAGGGAAGGGAGAAGTGACATGGTGGACCCTGGTAGAGAAAACAAGGACACACAGAGAGACCCCTCTCAGCATCCTGGTCCAGGACATCCAACAAACAGCATTGTGAGATCACTTGTCATCTCATAAACAGTAGTGGGCAGGGAGCCGGACTAGAGTGCTTAAGGTGAGCATCACACACCAGCTTACTTTCAAGTGACTGACTACACTGCACACACAGGGGTAGATGCCTGGAGAAGAGAAGATAAAATGTCTCCAGTGACTTGAGGACACGTGGTAGACCATCCCCCACACCTCATGCCTTGCAAAGGTCACAATAAAAACCTGGGTAGGGTCTGGAGCTGGGGCTGGCGCTCAGCGGATACCCAGCTCGCCTAGCGTGAATAGGACTAAGCTCCATCCCCGGCATCATATAGACAGGGTGTGGTGGTGCATGACTGTCACCCTGGCTCTTGAAAAGTGGAGGCAGGAGGATTAGGAATTCAAGGTTATCCTCAGCTACATAGTGACTTCCAGGTCAGCCTGAGCTACATGAGACCCTTTTGAAAAACAAAACAAAGAATAAAGGTCTGGAAGTGGTGACACACGTCTAACATCCTAATGTTTGGGGAGGTTGATAAGGCAGAATGATGGCCTGCAGCTGGAGATCGCAATCCTCTCGCCAAATCCCTACCCCCTTCCACCTCTGCCAAAATAAAGGGGATAAACACTGCCAGTCCCCTTCGCTTCATCGGCTCTGGCGTGCAATTTGGAACCCTGAGCCCTGAGCTTGAGTCCCCACTATATCCCTGCAAAGTTGCTTTCTCGGGGCAACTCAGCTACCCAGTCCTCACCCACCCAACTGCGGGGTGGGAGGGCTAGCCTGCGCATGCGTGTGTCCCCTCCCCACCTGCGCCCTCTCCCCACGTGACGCCGTGGGAACTCGGACCCCAGCGCCTGCAAGTGGGGGCGGCGAGAAGCGCGCGTACTGGAGACGGGGTTCCTGGGTGGTGGGGAGAGCTCACTTGGCTCTTGGGGTCCGAGAGACAAAACTGGGGATGGGGCGATCCCCGACCCCAGCGTACCGGGAGGGAGGCTGGGCGCACTCACCCGAACGATGTAAGAGACCCCGGGCCCCAGGACCCTGGCATCGGGGTGCAGCCAGCCGTGCGCCGGCTTGTGAATGAAGCCGCCCTTGCGCACCCATTCGTCTGCGCCATCCGGCGTCACCCGCGCGCCCCGCGTCCCCGAGCCCCGGCAGCGGCCGAGCGCGGGCAGCGGACAGGGCGCGGCACAGCGCGGTTCGCAGGCGCCCAGCACAGCGGCCAACGCCGGGATCCTGGGCTCGGGCTGCGCATCTGCGGCCCCCGCCACGCGCGCCGCCACGGGACTGCGGCCCAGGAAGCTACCCGGCGCCGCGAACTTCCATTGCGGCATACGCGGCAGCAGAGCACAGAAGGTGGTGGGCGCCTCGGGTTCGGGGGCCGCGCGGCCACCCGGACCCTGCGTCATGGCCGCGGCCGCCGAGGAGCCCCGGCTGAGCCTGGCCGGGAGCCGTGCGCTCCTCCCCGCCGAGTGATGTCACCGCTCCTCGCAGCGCGCAGTCGCAGGGGGCTACACTCCTGGGACCCCGACCCTGTTCTGGCAGCGCCGCCCCCGACCTGGCGCAGCCTGCCCGGGCTCCCTGAGGAACTGTCCAGTCAGACTCTGACCGATGGGGAAACTGAGGCCAGGAGTCGCAGAAACGGGGCGGGGCGCGATTCTCCAACTTCGAAGTCTCTCTTCGCCTCCGCTCCAGCAGCATCCTATTCTCCCTTCTTTTCTTCTAAATGGAGAAACAGGCCTGGAGTCGTAGGTGCAGGGAGTGATCCTCTAACGCCGAGGTCCCCCTTCACCACCGTTCCAGCAACATTCTGCCCTTCTTTACTTTTAAGTTAGGAAACTGAGGCCTGGCTTCGTAGAGCTATGATGAGACAGCATCCCCTGGCCCCTAAACACCCCCCCCCCCCCAAGCCGCAGTTCCACCGTGTTTGCTTTACTGAATGGGGAAACTGAAGCCCAGGTATAGCAGTAGCTCAATGGGAAACCAGGGCTAGGGTAAGGATAAGGCACAGTAGGATCTGGGTGGTAGAGGCAGGATGAGACTGTCCCGGTCCTTGACACTTACAGTCATATTCTGCCCAACTTTACTTCTAAATAGGGTCCAGATAGGGCCTGGGGCAGTGCAGAGGCTGGGGTCCAGGACAAGAGAACCTCAAACTCAGAGGGGTTCCTCCCAAAACCCCTCCAACTGAACCTACTTTACTGGTTAGTGGGAAACGTGAGTCCTGAAGCAAGGCCAAGGCTTAAAGGGAAACTGAGGCCGGGAAGTGAAGCAAGTGCCCAGGATACTGTGGGTAGGGCTGCGTCTGGAAAGGTCTAAAGATGACCATAGGCCTCTGCTGGCTCCTGGCCTGTTTCTAGATTGTAAGCAAAGGACATCCGTCAGTTCTTTGGGCTCCTATTGGAACTGAGGATCAGAACGCTCAGGCCTGCCACCAGTCCCAGCCCAGGCTCGAGAGACCTCGGAGATGCCTACTCAGACCCCAAGGTCTTCCCTCTGTGAGGGAAGGGGTTGTCACTACCATTCTGCTTCTGTCCCCCGCCCTATCCAGGACAGCCCTGCCAGGAAACAAAGAAAGAGGGCTGGGCGGGGCAGTGTGCGGAGGAGGGGCAAGGCCGGCAAGATCGATGTGAAGAGAAACTAGATCACTGCCTGCGGAGGGGGCAGGGGCGGGGGTGCGCGTGCCGGGCTCACAGCAACCTCAACACAGGCACACTAAGGAGCCGAGCCTTTGGTGCTGTCGGCTGGAGGAGGAGCGCTGCTGGGCTGAAGTCTGAGAAGGGGTTGTGGGATCTAGCTGTATAAGTGTGGACCACGGCATTCCGGGTATGGGTGCACATCCATCTTGTGTGCTCCTCGACTGAATGGGGAGGTTGTAGGTCTGGCTCTACTTTTTAATCTGCGGCACAAATGACAGTAAATAATACGCTAATAAACTCCTACACATCCCTCAAAACCCAGCTTCACAATACCCCTTCCCAAGAACCTAACTGGTCCCACGATCCAAACCCAGGCTCTGTCTCTGGCCTCCTGCTGCCAGGGTCCCTCATTTGCCCCATCTGAACTGAATGAGGTTTACAGTTTAGTGTTTTCTTTGCGGCGTGGTTAGAAGTGCTAAATAAACCAACGTGCACAATGCTAACCCCTGGTGATGGAGGAATGATTTATTCGCAAGCAACTCTAAAGGGTGGGGTGAGAAGGGCAGAGGCATCGGGGCCACCTCTAGGAGAGTTCTCTGGCATCATCTGTAGAAACCCAAGTGGCCTGGACACTGAATTCTAGGACACACAGCTCCTTGTCCAGCCAGGGAAAGGGACACTTCTCCTTGGCCTGGTCTGACCTGGGAAAAGAAACTGGGGCCCTGAAAGGAGCCTCACCCTCACCCTGTATGGAGCCTTGGGTCACAGCCCCAGGGACAGAAAGATCAGGTGGCCTCAAAGGTCCTCAGACGGCAGAAGGGGAGAGAGGCACCTCCTCTGCTCCACTCTGAGGAAATGAGGCCCAGGAAGGGCTCCAGCTGCCTGTGCCCTGCAGCTGTCAGCATTTGGTGTGATCTACCATGGTGGATGCCCGCTTTGAGTGACGGATGCCCATGGTATATGCCGGGGCCCGGGCCCGGTTAACAGTGACCTGTTCTGGGTTGTGGGTCCCAGGACCAGGTGTGTCCTCCGGGGGCCGTGGTGTCCTGGGTCTCCCCAGTATGCTGAAGGCCGGCCTACGCTGCCGGTAGGTGTTAGGGTCAGGACTCTCATACTGCCCAGGTCCTGGAGTCTCGGAAGGATCCTGAGGGGGGCGTGCGGGGGGTGTGCGGCCCACAACTGTGTAGCTGGGGCTGCTAGGTTTGATAAAGATCTGTGATCCCCAGAGGGGTGGCATGGTGTAGGCGTTGGGGGCAGGAGCAGAAGTGTCTGGGGGCTTCTGTCGGAGGCGAGAGCCCAGAGTGAAAGCCGGGGCGTTCTGCTGGCGCACTGGGGGGGCCTTCTCTGGGCTGTAGGCCCCAGGACCTGGCGTCACCTCCAGACCTGGAGAGTGAATAGGCATAGGCACAAGATGAAGGCCTCACCTGACCAAAGACCTGCACCAGAGGCCACACAAAGCCAGACTCTCACCCCAGCCGCATTCTTCACACGCACATTCTTTTCCTGATACTCCCTGTTCAGTCTCCAACCACACCACAGCCCAGCCAACCCCCTCCCACTTGCCACACTCACTCCAGGGCCCCACAACCACCCGAATTATCCTCTCTGAAGGCACAGCACCCTGAGATGGACACCCTAGGTGGGCCTGAGTCCACCAGGAAATTCAGGAAGGCAAAGATGTCTAAGCTGCTTCTTCCCTGCACTTGAATCTGCATTAGTGTGATTAAAGAGCTGGGGCCGGGCGTGAGAGAAGGCTGAGTGAGCCATGGAGCACAGGCAGATGGGTGAGAGGGTGAGAAGGAAGACGATGGGATGCATGGAGGAAGGGAGGGACAGAGGGACAGAGGGAGGGAAGGATGGGTAGATGGACATAGAATGGGTGGATGGCTGAGGGAATGGGAAGATAGACTTATGGGTAGATGAATGCGTGGATAGGTGGATGGACCTATAGATGCGTGGATGTGTGAGAATATGAGTTGGTAGGTGTGTGGATGGACAGATGGGTGTGTGGGTGGGTGGGTGGGTGGATGGATGGGTGGATGGGTGGGTGTGTGGGTGGGTGGATGGGTGGATGGGTGGGTGGGTGGATGGATGGGTGGATGGGTGGGTGGATGGGTGGATAGATGGATGGGTGGGTGGGTGGATGGGTGGATAAATAGATGGGTGGATGGATGGATGGGTGGGTGGGTGGATGGATGGGTGGATGGGTGAATGGATGGATGGATGGATGGATGGGTGGATGGGTGGGTGGATGGGTGGGTGGGTAGATGGATGACTGCATAGATAGATGGTGGGTAGATTAATAGATGGATGGATAAGTATATGAATTGGTGTGTGGATGGATTGATGAATGGGTGGATAGGTGAACTGATAACATGGGCAGAGAATAAAATCAAGTATCTGAACAATCCTCCCGGAATCATGCAGAGATGTTGTCAGCAAAGGGAGCTGGAACCAGGCCTCCCTGCCCCTAGGCTGGGGAGTCACCACGTTGCCACCTCAGCTCAAGGCCTGAGGGACTGGAGTAATGACCCTTCTTCTGAAAATCCGAGGATTTTATCACTGCAAACACATTAGTTCTCAGAGCTCCAAGGGTGCAGGAGGGAAGTGTCCCCAAGCTCCTAAGAGACTATTACATACTCACCTCTAATCTTGCCCCGGCCCTGCATGGAGTAGGCAGGGGGACAGCTACGGCCAAAGCGAGTAACTTTTGGGTCCAAGAAGTAGACAGGTCCTGGGCTGGAATCCTGGAGAGGTGCTGGGGAAAGAAGCCAGAGTCCCAAAGGTGCCCTGAGGTAAGGGCTCCTCAGACCCGGCCCAAAAGGCCCAGAGCCTCCCGAGAGCCTGAAGCATCTCAACCTGGGAGCCACAGCCTTGGAAGTGCTGATCAGGCAGAGGCACTGTGGTGGGGCTTGTCAGTGTCAGCCAGGCCTCAGCGCCTTCAGTCACCCTTGAGGGGATCAGCCTGCCAGACCCACATTTTCACATCAACATGGAAGGAAGAGGTCGCTGATGTCACAGCCGGTCACCATTGTTATAGATATCTGTGTAGAAATGGAACCCAGGCCCTCACAAATTCCTTTAGCTCCCGCCCTGACTGTGCTTCCAGCCTGCCATGTCTGGCCTGATCACTGGTTGTTGGACTTTAGGCACACTAGCATGTTGATAGCAAACATGAATTCAGTAGGCATGGAGAGTGTTGGTGAGTCCATACTGAGCCCTGAAGGTGAGTGGTAAACCTCACCAAGTCTTTCTCAAAGTCAAGGTGAGTCCCAGAATGTACACAGGTACCACCTGGGTGTGAGCTTCTGTGCAAAGGAACACAAGCAGGGTTTGCACATATAGTAGGCTCCCCACCACCTCTCTGGTGGTCACTAATGTTAAGCAATTGCCCTCAGAAACACCCCATGCCTCCGTTTGACTAACAAGAATGTGTTTCCAGCCCTTCTCTAACTCAGAGCTAATCTAAATGACTCCTGAGATTGGAAGGGGGTTGGGTCACAGTCACCAGTATGTACTGGGCCACACACAAGAAGATGCCTGTCCCTCACACCTCAGCTTGCATGGGCAAACCTCCCTACCCATTTTCCTACACAGCCCTGTGGTAAGAAAACCCAGCTCGCCCATCAGAATGTGCCCCACCCAACCTGCAGGCCACACCCGGTGTACCCTTCTCCTAGGACCTTCTTTACCAAACATTTTAAAAATATTTTTTTGTTTCATTTGTTTAGGAGGATGGGCAGGGTCTCTCTATTATGTGTCTCTGACTGGTTCACTATACAGACCAGGCTGGCCTAGAACTCAGAGATCTACCTGCCTCTCTCTCCCGATTGCTGGTGCTAAAAGGTATTCACTGCCCAGCAAAGACTTTTTTTTTTTTAATTATATGTGTCTGTAAGGGAGGTTTTATGTATGTACTGTGGGTGCAGGACCTCCAGAAGACAGAGGACAACTTCAGATTCCCCTGGGGCTTGTGAGTCCCACTATGTAAGAGCAGTAAGAATTCTTAAGAGCTGAACCATCTCTCCAGCCCTCTCCCATCAGACTCTTACCTTACTGAGCCAGGATCCACTGCCCACTCTGGGCCCTTACCTGACCCAGCTTGGTTAGAGGCTCAGTGGATCCTCCAGCCTTCTGTGTCATGGCCTCTAAGTGTTTGCAGCAGCCCCTTACCCAGCCAGCCTCCAGCCAGCCCAATGGGGCCTTAGAGCAGCTTAGGACCAAGGCCTGAGATGGTGCCTGAACACCTGCCAACATCACTGAGAACTCAAAGCTGGCTGTGAGGCTTAGATGTCACACGCTGTAGACTATCAGAGAAGAGAGGGAGGCCCTAGGGCCTGCTCACCAGCACCCCTGCCCGCCACTAAAGACCGCCCTACGCTCAGGAGAACAAATGTGCTCATCCATTTTATTTGATGCTTTTTGGACACCAAGCAGCACTATGGCTTGCTTTCTTCTTTTAAATCAAGCCCAAGGCCTTATGCATTGTGGGCAAGAGCTCTGCCCACTGAGGTGCATCCTGTACCCTAGCCACCCAATACTGGTTGACACATTGTGGTCCCAGAATTTGGGGGTGGGGTGTGGCGGCAGGAGGATCAGGAGTTCAAAGTCAGCCTGAGCTGCATGAAAAGGCAACAACTTGCCAGATGTGGCCCCACCTGCCCTGCCTTGCTCACCTGAGGCTTACTTCAGAGAGACTCTGGAGGCTTGGGCAGGTACCCTGTATCCCTCAACTGGTCTTACCTTCACTGGGCCTCCGAGCGAGTGAGTAGGCAGGACTGGATGCCTTGGTACAATCGTGATTGATATAGCCAACGGTGGACGGAAGAACATATAAACCAGGTCCGGAGCCTGAGACCCAAAGACCAGATCAGGGCTAGTGCTTGAAATCCAGAGGGACTAGGTAGAGTCCCACCCTGGACCCCAGCCATCTCCATGTCTGAGTAGGGAAAGTGTCCTGGAAGACTGGGTGACACCTGCATTGTGAGCTAATCATGAATCATAGTGTCTGTGGAGACTTGAAAAACAGAGACCCAGGAAGACAAGCTAGCACAGAATGGAAAGAGGCTGGGCACAAAGATCATCACTGGTGGGGAAACTGAGGCAGGGAACAAAGCAGTTGTCTCACAGCTAGTTATTAAAGCTAAAGGCATAGACACTTTCACAGGTGGGGAAACATGCCAGAACAGAGAGATCATCACAAGAGAGGAAACCAGGGCCAGAGTATAGAGACCACTGCAACTAGAGAAACTGAGGCTGGAGACATAGACACCATCTAGTGAGGGAAGCTGAACCCAGAGTAGAGAGATCACAGGTTGTGTGGGTAGATGGGGAAAGTGAGCCCAGGACAGAGAGATCGTTCTAGAGGGGAAACTGAGGCCAATCACAGAGAAACACCACCTCAGAGGTGGGGGAGATGGAACCTGGTATAGATCTGACGCCACTGTCCACTGTAGGATGGGGACGTAAGGCTGCAGTCTGTAGCCTGCACAAATGCACCCCTCTGAGCACCCAGCCTCAGCCCTTCACACACGCCATAGCTCTGCAGCTCCCCACAAGTTCAACTCCTTCCAACTTCCTCCCTCGGGTTCTGCTGTACTGTGTTCAACCTGTCTCCCTGTAGGGTAGGTGTGCAGGGCCGGCAGGTCCCACAGGGGACATATGGACCTTCCTGCAGATACTGCCTCTACTGAACACCCCAGAAACCCCAGTAGGGAGACAGGAGGAGCCCTCCCCAACAAGGCCAGCACCAACCATTCTCCAAGGTGGCCATTCCACAGGACTTCCTCAGCCCGGTCTCTGGAATGTGGCCCTCAGCCACCTGCCGGGCCAGGGGCACTGTGGCCAGCCTAGCCGCTGGGTCGCAGCTGAGGGTCCCCATGGTGAACAGGACCTCGTGTGGGCTCCTGCGTCCTGCTACTCTGGTGCCACAAACCAGGCACTGTCCCCAATCCTCACAGCTCAGACGGTGTTGGTAGAAGCCTGGCCTCACCACACCCTCCGTACCACACAGACGGCCCCTTGTCCCTAAGAAAGGATCTCAGGGCCTGGCCAGAGCCAGGCTGGTCGGCCGGACGCTGGCCTGGAAGTGGAGCTGAGATCAAGTGTCATCCAGGTGGCTGGATGGTCCAGGAAAGACTCCAATGTCAGCCCAACAGGTCCCCAGGGAGTCGGCTGAGCTGGGCCACGGGGCCAGAGCAGGCCCTAGGGATCCAGGACTGCAAACAGGACACCCGAAGGAACATGGATGAGGGGAGCAAACCCTCATTTCCACAGAGACCAGGGCTGTGGACAGCATGTCCCCAACTCAGCAGGGTGCTCACTGATAGCAGCTTTCCTTCATTCATCAGCAAACACGTACTGAGCACCTGATGTATCCCAGACTCTGTTCAGCGGTGTGACTAGAACAGGGACAGATTGCTGAAGGGCGAGTGTTCTTGGGGTGGGGAGGGAAGCTAAACAATCCGTTTAATAGACAGATTGTTCTGCTATGCACCAACCTGAGAAGGATGACCATGTCAGGGTAAGAGACCAGCTCTGCAAAGGACCTGCGGCAGGGCTGAGGACAGAGCAGGCCAGGCTACCATCGTGTCCCCACTAGAGAGTGCTGGGAAGAATGACAGAATGAAACTCAGATATTTCTTCCAGTTTGTTTCTGTGCTGCTGGGTATTTTTTAATGTAGTGACTGGGGGGGGGAGGGGTTGTTCTGTTTTGTTTGAGGCAAGGACTCACAATGTAGCCCAGGTTGATCTTGAACTCCTGATCCTCCTGCCTCTGCCTTCCTGGTGCTCGGACTGCATTCAGGAGGTGACAGAGAACTACTTCCTCCATTGGTCACAGACAATGGATGCTGACATGATCAAGATTCTCAGAGTCCCTCAGAAGCATACCAAAAGGCCTGAGCCCTGGTCACTCCAACAAATTCTACATCAGCCAGTTTGGATTCTAGCCTCTGGCTCCTGTGGGCCCCTAAAGCTGGGATCCAGGAGTCTCAGAGGGGCCCCCCAAGCCCAACATGCATGTCCTTGTCCTCTTGACCTACTCTATTCAGCTCCACCCTGGTCACATGGGATTAGATGTCTGGTCCTGGACCCCCCCCCCCCCCGCCAACACCCGACGCTTCAACCCCAGGTCCTCCCACCGTGAAGGACTCCTTAGTCACAGTTGAAGTACTCACAGCTCACTCCTTGGTTACCTGGACCCTCAGCCCAGCAGCTCCTAACATGCAACACTCTGCTCCAGACCACAGCAGTCTAGGCATCAAGGAGTAAGGGCCTGCTTATCTTGTACTCACTATGGCAGAAACCTAGGCAAATACACTCAAGTCTTTCTGCCATGTCAGAAGGTACCAAATAGCAATAAGTTCACAATGTCCAGTGATGTCAGTGACAGCAACCTCGGAAGCCTGACACAAACCTTCTCATCACATAGTACATGGTGAGCGAACCTATATGCCATGTGTGCACTACAGGGGTCTACAGGACAGAGATACAAGTTAAAGAGGCTGCCACACAGTTCAAGAGCTTTTGGGAGCTGAGAAAGAGTCTGCATTGGGAAGGCAATGAATCAGGCAGGGGCAGTGTGGGGCTGCTGGGGTCGGGGTTGGAGGAAGAAGCTGCCGCCTTCCACCACGAGGTGAGAAACCAATGAAGTGGAAAGGCGGGTGTGTCGGATGGGGTTTTGCTGGGGCACACATGTGAAGGAGTGTTTTCCTGAAGCAGACACAGGAGAGGATGTTCTGCTAAAGCCGGCACTGAAAGGTCGCGTGATGGAGGATTCTTTGCTAACGACACGCCTGTGTTGGTTCGCCTTCTATTGTGTAGCTGAGCTCCGTTTGTTGTGACTCCATACAGACACCACCTCTGGTGGGTGGTGGACTAGAAGGCAGGTTAAAGCATTTAAGAACTGTTATTAAAAATAGGGTTGAAAAAATTCAAGCTACAGACCAAGCTTGGTCTGAAGTAGAGAAATGCAGGCTCAAATCCCGGACCAGATGGGCAAAGAACTGGATTGGCAGCCAATCCAATAGACAGTGTCCGAGAGGGGAATGGAACTGAGCCCGTGTGCCAGGGACAGTTAGGGAGTCCTTGGCTTGTTGGTCCCTGACACACACACCAGGTATTGGATGATGGGTTGGTGTGGGGCTATGACCTCCCAGTGTCCGTCAGTTTATGAGATTCTTATGGGATCCTTGGTCACATGTGTCTGGTAAATTCTTGGTCCTGTTTTATCTGGTATGATTTTGATATGTCCATGTATGCCCCACAGTCTTGATTCACCTCAATAAACACAGAGTGGCTCCCTTTCAAGTACCAGAAATATGTCATGCCAATCATGTATCACCCACATAGATGATGCAGTTTCCGGGCCCACCCAGCGGCTGTGGCCATCCTTCTCCCTCAGAATGAAGTCAAAGGCTAGATAATGGTAGAGTCACCTAGAGCGATGCACAGTCCTGAAGTCTGTAATTTACGTAGGTAGCCTTATCTGTTCCCGTTCTAGCTCCAAAATAGCTGACATAGAGACCTGGTTTTTGGTTAGGTTTGGTTTGGTTTGGTTTTCTTAGATTTATTTATTATGTATACAATGTTCTGCCTGCATGTATGCCTGCAAAGCCAGAAGAGGGCACCAGATCCCATTACAGATGGTTGTGAGCCACCATGTGGTTGCTAGGAATTGAACTCAGGACCTTTGGAAGAGCAGACAGTGCTCTTAACCTCTGAGCCATCTCTCCAGCCTAAGACCTGTATTTTTATTAACAAACTGCAAGCCCAAACTAGGCAGATTCTGAGCTAGTCTGACCTTCTAAGGCTGCTAATGCCCAGATAAATGCCCCCTTACTTGCAATCTGGCCTCTTCCTGGCTCGCTCTGTCCGTGGGTGTATTTATGGCTGCTCTCTCATTGTGACCTCATGGAGAATCCCTGCTCATCACGATCCTCCTGGGCCCTCTTCAGGACTACCTCTTCTCTTTCTTCTCATGATCCTCTTTTTTCTACTTTCTTCCTCTCTACCTGGGACCCCTGGCTGGGGTCAGAGTCCAGCGTTCCTATTCCCTCTGCCCAGCCATAGGCTGATCAGCTCTTTATTAACCAATCGGAGATAATTGGAAAGCATCCTTTACACAACATAGATACAGGAAATGCTTCGGTAATCATGACAACGCTAATGTCGAGACTGTAACCAGATCTCTGGGCACAGAAATCAGCATCTGAGTGGGACATGGACACCGTGGTGCAGTTCCTTAATCCCTGCACTCGGGAGGCAGAGGCAGTCGGATCTCTGACTTCAAGGTCAGCCTGGTCCAAGGCCAGGACAGCCAGGATGGGGCACAACCTGGGCATCCCCCACCATCCTCCATCCAACTCCCTACAACCAAAGCCCTACGTTGGCCAAAACCAGCAAGAAAGGCAAGAAGATACAACCCCTGACATCAGCCACAGACTCAGAGCCAGGCAGAGAGAGGGGAGCAGGCCTGAGACGCTCTCTCAAACCCACCCACGCCCAGGCCGCCAGACAGCCCCTGAAACCCTTGAGGGCTGGTGGATTCCACAGCCCATGGCACAGAGCTCACTGGTGCCCTCTGGTGGATGAAAGGAGAACAGGCCCGTGCAGGTCTGTGCAGGTCTGCAAAGAGATGTGAGGAAGGAAAGATGAGAACATGAGGTGAGC